>JAQFZX010001347.1:0-31473 GCA_034682405.1 Hydroisotoma schaefferi | reverse complement strand
AAATCTTTAGAACAACTATGCAAACTTCATAAGAGATTTTAACTTTTTTTTTTAAGAATGTGCAGAGAGATGAGCTGATATAAAATTCAATTTAGCTTTTTCTTCAAGTCTAGACAGTAAAAAAGTCCTTAAGTCCGTAAACTACTTTACGGGAATCTTGATGCCCTGTCCGTCTTGTGCAAGTAAAAGCTGAGAAAATGCAACTGCCTGCCCACTTAACTTTTAAATTATTTTTTCCTCACTAAAAATGACACGAGAAGGACCAGTTAAGCTCTGAGTTTGTCGGTTTCTTGGTGAAAAAAAATAACGACTCTGGTCGTGAAAGTTAAATTGCTTAAGCGGATATGACAATCTTGACAAGAAGAGTATAAGATTTCACTCCGAAAATCTCTTCAAAGAAAGCATGAAAACTGTTAAAAAAAACTAAGTTTCTTCATGTATTCATTTTACTCTGAAAAAGCAATTCCCACTTGGGTTGGTGAATAAATAATATTTCATTCTGCATACACATTGGCCTTTAATTGTGGAATGTTCAAATAAAATCGGCCTTGCTAAGTCTAGTATTTTCAACGGAAATATTTTTGATTTATACGGCCGTTTTTGATGAACTATTGAGATGTTAAAATGAAAGGCGTACAGTTTAGTTCAAATAAGCCACCAAACAGTAGTTCATATTTACTTTTAATTGTTAATATGATCTTTGTAATAGTCTTTGCATTCTCATTGTAACATGGCTAAATTAAATACAATTTTAAGTGATTTTATCCGTGTAATTGAGACGTAAAGGTTGGCAGTTTTACATGTATATTTTTGGTTTAAGTCCACCCTGTACTCATCTCATTTCTCCGTCCCTAAATCATCATTCATCTTGAATGAAATACTACTTGAAATAAAAATCTTAAGCTGTTTTCATTTCGGTTTGGCCACCCTTCACCCAACTTTATTATCAGTTTACGACTTATCTAGACAACAAGCCACCGTCCGTAAAAAGAGGTAAAAAATGTAAATATCCCCAAGCTTAAGAGGAGGCACATAATATAATGCACACAACGAAGCCAAAACGGAAGGAAGTGAAGAGCGGATTTTTTACAGGCTTTTAAAACTTTTACGATGGGCATTTTCAGTGGTTTTATTCACAACGAGTTTATGGCACTTTGCACCCCGTTTAATATCCACTTTTACTACTTTCAAAGATGGATACTCCCCTAACTCTTTATGCGGTTTGTTAGACTGCACAACGGCTTAGTCATTTTTACAGTAGAAATAGAAGGATTTTTTGTTTATTGCATATTTCCACGTTATAAATTATGTGTAACTTTTGTAAGTAGAATCAACAATGCAATACCTAATGCCCGCTAAGTAAAAGTTAGTCGCTTCCTTAAGCAATTTAGTAACCCAAGCCTATTCAATGTAGTTTAAGGTTTTTGAATAATGGTTGCTTGTTTCTGATACCCTGTTTTTGGATTAGAAACCTGAAATACATTTGACAGAACGTTTATATCATTCAACCGACTTTTAATTCCGTAATAACAGAAACCAGTCGTATTTAATTCAACAAATTCAGCATAATCCATAATCTTGAAACTATTAACTATTAATAGCTCCTTACTTTACTACCCTATCGCAAGCGATTATTGTAGAAGTAGAGCAATAAATTGCATAATAATATCCATGTTTGCTTGAAAACACTTTACAACTGTCTCCGGGCTGCTTTCTCCTTTCTTAGCTAGCGAGAATAACAGTTCAAATTCAGCGATCTGGAAAGGAACAAACAAACCGCAGGAGTAGGCTATAAATGTCTGCCGATGTGTATAAATTTAAGTACACAAGGGACTTTTGGAGGGCAAGACTAAGATATTTAGTAAAAATAGTTTCAAGAGAAAAAGGTACCGGAAATTATTCAGAGTATTTTATTTTCGAACCCGCAAACTGTGAAATAAATTGTTACCACTTGGGATTCTAGAATATTATATTTTCAATCTCCGCTACGGTACGCTAGCGTTGCGAGGCAATTTTTCTGGTTTCAAAGACTTTCTTCCAGCAAGGTCACTCAACAGCTTTAAAAGTTTTACAATTATGCACAAAAAATTAGACGAGTCCCAAAAAAATTCAATTAAACTAACCCAGCATAAAAGCCCCTATTTTTATTTATTAAGCCCTGTCAGTGTAGTAACAAGCATCATGACATGCATACTGCATTTCCAACTGTCACGCCAATTTTCTACCCGATGTAAAGTCATTTGAATGGATTTAAAAACAACTTCACCCATTTCAGGAGAAAATGTATTAAAGGGTCATATAACCTCAATTTAAAATATTACTAAAAAGTAACTATTGCGATAAAACTCTACTATACGGCAATATGATCTTTCGTTATAACTTATAAGTTTATAGGTTGTTTAATAGAACATAAAGGGTTATTCTTTACACTTGTTATTCCTAAAAGGTTGTTTCATTGTTTATGCTTATAACTCAAGTCTCAAGGCATATGCTTTTAAATGATATGCGATTATGTATCATGGCTCTGGCTCTGGCTGCCACAGCATCGCAAGAATATAGGACCTCTAAGTAAGCTCAAGCTTAGTTTAAGCGAAGATTACTTATGCGGAAAATATGTCTGCCTAAAATGACTTTATTACCGGCTGTTATCCCCATCCAAGTTATGACTTTATTTGGCCAAACTTCTCAAGGATTCGGTGAAGTACCCTAGCATTTTATATCAGAATTCCAATTCACTACATAAAAAACTTCACTGCTCAGGTGTAGTATTTTCACTTTATAGTCGATTTTTTTCATCGGAAACGGGTAATGGATAAGGAGACAATTTATTTCATTGTGCAAATATTTATTTGGAATGTAATCCGCTGTCATTCCAATAATTCAGAGCAATAGAAAATTTTTAAATCTTATGAATTTCGCCATACAAAGATAGTAACTTTTTGAAATGACCCGAAAGGCTTAAGCAAAAGATATTAAAATGTGTGGTACTCGGGCTATTAGACAAAAACTAAGATCTTACGACAGAGAGACTCTAACAAATTACCGGCACGGCCCAACATTTATATTACCGATTATATATGGGCCGGTAGTTTAAATTACAACAGCGTCCTGTTTCTAAAAGGTTATCGCTTACATTTAAAGCTTACTGTCCCTTTTGTCATGAATACTGACGTCTTTACTGAAATATAAATTTATCCTTTTTCTCACTATAATATTTTTTCCACAACCAACGTAAGGTTCCTTCTGGTTCTCTTCTTGTGCCCATGTCTCCAAACGTCTGTTTAGTCTAAACTATAATTTTTCTCAAATGTATAAAACGGTTAGTTTTTTGTTCCTTGACGTTAGAGTAAAAAGAGGTTGCGGGTAGAAGGTTTTTGTCTACTCTAGTTATTTTACTATGTTGGTGAAAGTTATGTTATTTTTGGAGAAGCTTTTAGCAAAAATGGTCATGTATACAATGAGGCAATCTTAAAGCTACGATGGATCAGAGTAGCATACATCTGCCAGCTAGACAGAGCTTTAGAGTACAATAACAGTAAAATATGTTACGCGTATTTACTACGCGTTGCACTTGTGACTTGAGTTGACTCGAGCACTTTAGTAACTTATTTCTAGAGACAGTACTGACTAAAAGAGTCGTTTTTCTCAGAAGGTCGACACTACTCGTCCACTAACTTGGAATAGAAAAGAGTACATTTGGCACGAAAAATGGCCCATTTCACTTTCTCTGTGTGTGAGTGAACCGTAAATTCAGAATGAATGTTTTTCGGAAATTTTACATTTACTTTTATTTTAACGCTCAACCGATAAGAAACATTTGCTACATTTAAAAAAGTTAAATCCCTGAAAATACTCATTAGTATATAGACAAATATGCTATTATACTATCGTGTTCATTCTGGGGTTTTTGGGAGGACTTGATTTATCCTCAAAAATTGAAACTCCACTTTTAGAGCGATAACTGCTAATAATTAAAACCAGAAATAGGGTAATGAAACATTATTCTGAATGAACGTACAATTTTTTGGCCATACGATGCGAAATACATTCCCGATGTTAAATTTACAGTCCTTCCAACATCTCATGTATAAAATATGTAGCTAACAGCTAACCAGACACCAATCCTCTTCGTTCTTTCCCTACCTTTCTTCTTACTTTCCTATGTTCTGTTTTGCTATCATCTTGTCTTCTGTGTATTTCTCTGAAAAAATTGGCTCTTTGTTGTTTCATTTCCTTGTATACAATTCACCTCGTTTTCTTCAGCTTTTTATGACAATGCTCAAACGGGCCTGGGCCTGCTCATTTCATCACTCGTCAACCGGATTCTTTCACTCCACCCGTATCCGTTTGTCTTTCATTCTAAATTTTTCAAAAGGAAATCGCAAGATGAATGTAGTTGTCGAATTTTACAAACAGTTGAATAACTTTAGTTCTGTTCCAAACTGTGCTATGTAAATAAACGTGTAGTACACGAAATACACGAATAATGGGATGACGATGAACTCCTTATGTAAATTAGCTTTTCGGAAATAATTTTATGAAGTATTTGAAGTAAAAAATGACCAGTTTGCAAAATATATCTCTCAGTTAGCTGCTTTAAATGTCATAATTTTAGTGAATTAAAAATAAACAAAATCCTGATTGAGCTTTAAAACGTGGTTGTTTCACTTTGAAGTATTTTATGCAACAAACCACATTATTAGTTATAAGATCTTCTAATTTTGTAAGCAATCCTTTGAACAATCTGTGCCAACGCCGAGGCTCATTTTATTTTGCTTACAGCTTTCTCCATAAACGGTACAGGGTGATTCAACCTATCTACCCATGACGCATATGTATTCATAAAAAACGAGAACTTTCGCTTAAATTTCGCCTCACCCTTCCCAACCCGTCGTGGTGCATATACCTATGTTATGGCTAGGGAAAGCATTTAGTTTTACCTAAGTGTACTTTAGCCCATGTTGGCTTTTTTCTATTCGATTTGGTGTTATGGCAAGGGATGAGTTGAGTACTTGGTCGTTGCCTACCCTTTGTATGGAGGAGTGAATCCGATTTGGATTTGAATTTTAAATCGAAATCCTCTCAGCTTCTCAAAGAAACTTTATATTCAAGACTTAAAACGCTAGGACATCTTCATAACATATCATCCTTCAGAATTATTGTAAAGTATACCTACTCACTTTCTCTACAAATTCCTTTAAGGGGCCGTTTACAAATTTGGTGGAAGGTTTTGGCATGCATACACATGCCAGCTCTATCTTCAGGCCTCTCCAAAATTGTGTAGGTCATCTACTCATGTATTTTTTTCAAAGTGCTCACTTGAATTGTAAACATCCCGAAACCAGTTTGCTACAAACCTGCAGTAAGTTCTGGTTTGGTTACATGGAGGATAAAAAAGATCTTCAGGAGGAACAATCATACTGACGTTAGTAGGAAAATTTAACTTCCATTTGTAATTTCGATAAACCACACCCTCTACTGCGCGTTATGTGTGCATTGCAAAAATATTTTCATTTCTTTTGCTCTTATTTTTTACTTTCATCTTTAGTTCAGTCGGCCAAACATATATTAAATTTATTTATTCAAAGCAGTACGTGGAAAAACTTTGTAGAATAATAATATGTGCACATCTTTGCGCAAAATTTATTGCTTTGGTAAAGAAAGTATTTCATCTGTGCTTAACATAACGTTGGTCAAAATATTGACTCCGAAAGTGTAATATTTATTGAATCAGAAGAGATCACATTCAAAGAGACCCCCTTTCATCTTTTCGAATGTTTCAAAAAGAGTTTTAAAGCTGAATGGAAAGAATACAAAAAATTGCTCAATAAAGTTTCTTTCTTATCATCGGTTAAATGAAACTAAAGATCAAAGTGACTTATTGAAGTCAAACTACAATCAATAGTTGAAAAATAGGAATTCTTTACATAGAGTTTTAACTTAAAAGATATCACGATGAAATTATAATAAGTTAATAATTAATTATATTCAATTCACCGTTTGATTTATTGATGCACAACGTTACTAACAACTCGATCGTATCAGTGCAAATATTTCAAATTCATGAAATTCTTTCCGGTCCCACAGTTTAATTTAATTCTGATGGAGATTCCAATAGTAAAAACCTGCATAGCTTTGCCAGTAAGTCTGCAGTGGTTGAACTACATAATTTCATTGGATTTCCCAGGTACATTTTGATTTAGATGATTAGTCTGAAAAATAAAACTCTACATGCATTTTACTGAACACCCGGTGGCACTTTCCTCGGTCAATCCTCGGACAGACAGTACAGATTAATCTAACCCTAACAAAAAGTCCTTTACAGCAGTAATATTAGTACTTTGTAAACTAATAATGAGAATTGGAAGGGGGAAGGAAATTGATCCAAATTCCGTTAATAAAACCGGAAGGGGGAAGTTTTTAGTAGTTTATCCAAGCAGAGATATTTTGACCTAGCGGGTAACGGGTGAATGGCTAGTAAGGAACAAGTTGAAGACAGACGGACCATGGAACCAGGTGTGACTTAGAAATAATCAGAATTAGTTTCCCCCTTTTAAAGATGACCACAGCTTTTACTTTGTATTGTCCATTACTATATAAACAAAACATGGTCAAACCGGGCAATGCAATGTATATTTGTAGTAACGGGTACTTTATAAGATCCTACTGTGAATGTACGTAATCTTGCACCCGGTGACGTGGCTTTTCGGTATATTCAACGTCCAATTTTGGAAGACTACCAGAGAAAATTACCTGTATCTTACGAAAAACTTATAAAGGCATCACATGATCTGATAAGCTAATCAACTTTGAAAGAATTGTACAACTGGTTTCATTTTCTCCATGAAATTACACACTCTAACTTTTCTCAACAAAATCCAGATTTTTAAAATTAACTTATTTCTAAATAATCCAAAACAAACCATCTAAAGTTACATCACATTTTTTTCCAGTTAAAAAGAATATCTAACGTCCATAACTTTTTATCGATCCTACTACCACCTAAAAGACGTCTTCTATAAATGCGCTAAAGCCTTTCCCTACTACTTTTATTCAGAACTGAAAGAAGTTAAAGTCACATCTGAGCAATCTTGTTAGAGTTAATAGTTTCAAACTACCAACTTTATACACTTTTGACTTGTGCTTTTACTCTTACTGACCATTGGTCACTACCCGTTCTTCTGTATCTGAAATGTTCTTCTGGTTATTGTGCAAGTGCGAGTCAATTGGATGTAGTGTGTTAAAACTGGCCCAACTTCTTATTCAATATCAATTGAGCATGAATTCCCCTCTGAATTTATGCCTCCCTCGAGATTCCCTCTTGAACCTCGTCCACTACTACTTTGGCTTCAACTCTTTTTTGGCTTCAACTTCTCACGTCCAACACTTATTCACATCTTCAACTCACAAAAATCCATTCATCCCATCCAGAAATGTTCTTATTCAAGAAAATACAGTCAAAAGCTCAGTTAGACTTTAGTCCAGTGCTCTTTTAACTTTGGAAAATACTTTTATTGCCACTAACCACTACGGAAAGTATGATGGCTGTTACGTCCACATTCTGATATTTTATTTTATTTCAGCATATTCACACGATGGACGAACAATTCAGCCTGGACTTGGGGTAGAAAATATTACAAACTTTGAACTGTTGGATTCGTTCCTAGAATTTTAAGAAACTGAGGGGAAAATGTTTGCAACTTTTTCTGAATTAAACATAATGAAAATATCATTACCTGATTCTAGAATTCTATCTAGCATGAAAATAAAAGTGTTTTTAAATTCTAACGTTTTCTCACTTAGGGGAAACCGAATAAAATTCACACAGCCACAACCCCTCCCCCTTCTTTTAATTACAGATCTCCAAAAAATTAATGTTTCCAATTTAATGAGTGAATGAAGAGCAAGATGCGAAATGTAAGTTTACATGGACAGGTTTCCTACACTTTTAGTAACTACACAGACAATCTGATAGCCGTTAAAATTGGTTAAGCATTCTCCATTCGTAAATCACCCTACGACCGTCCTTATTCGATTTTAACATACAAAGAAAAGACGCTTCCCTAAAATAAAATGAATCTTACTACTCCTCCTATTCGTATATCTATTTCATTTTGGTTGGATTCGATTATCGTATTTCCATTCATTCGGAATACAATTTTATTTTTATTTCCTGCATAAAATAGATGACGGTCATGGTCAAGCATCTGCTACTACTCATTCTAGGGAATAAACTAGTGAATTCACTGAATCGGATGGGTTAATAGGAATAAATTGGAAATCAAGCGGAAAAGGCAGTAGTGAGAAAGTTTATAAAGCCAATAGTATTAAGAAGTCGTGGTAGAACTGTAGCAGTCTGCTTGCCAGTCCTTAGCTGGTCAATGGATCTTCATTCTTTGCCATCTGCAATTGACTGGACAAGCATTCAAATAAACTCACTTAGCCTCCCCTTCCTCTTCTACTGCCAATTTTATCTTTCATTATACCTTATGGTGGTTCTATTGTTAGTTTTATTACTATTACATTACATTAAAATAGGAACGAGGGAGAGGTCAAGTTAGAATTGACCTTACGCTTCTTTATTGTTGAACAACCATGTGATGGTACTACAAAACGGGTTCAAATGTAAATATAAATCTTGTTCCATCAACTATCCACTAAAATACTTAAAATTAGGCACTCATTACGTGAACCACACAAGACATAACACCCGAAAACAGCATTGAAGTGATTGACTTAAATCACCAGAAAACCGAAAATGATTGTAATGAAAATTACCCAGAACCCTTCTTTAATTTCATCACATTCCTTAATATATAACTTACTACTACTGGGTGGTTTCCACGAAAAAATCCAATAAAGCCTTGACAAAGGCTTATCACCAATTAAGAGCTCAATCCAGCTCAGACCCTTTGACTTCACTTAGAGAGATGTAAGTTAGAGAATATGATTCTGAAGTCCCAATCATCAAACGGAGATCTTCCTTTTCGTAAGTACTTCTTAGTAAGGCTTAGGTTTTTTTACAATTAATAAAAATACTTCGCAGTGGTTCAGCAGCAAAAAGTTTGCCCTGGGTTGAAAATAATAATCCTGACTAGGGCTAATAGCTCTGGAATCAAAGTAATAAAGCTAATCTCAAGAAAAGGAAGAATTCGATAAGAACACAGAAGAATGCTATACTAAAGCAATATATAACGTTAGGATGCTTAATCCCAACGGAAGTATAAGCATTAGTTAGTTGGTAACAGAAATCCTCAATATTCTTGCTGCGAGCCCCACTGTACTCTTTCTTGAGCTTTATTGTCTCTGACTGATTCCTCTATGATTTGGATTTGAAGTGACATTTTTCCAGTCATTTGTCTTACTTAAGTACAAGTCCTTTCTCTAGCTTTGTTATTACAGACTCATACCTTATAATACTGCCAATGAAGTGGATAGAGCTGGAAAGGTTCTGGAGAAAAATACTGATGACATTTCCGTCTTCATAGTATCTTCTTATGAGGATGACGATGATAAGACGGATTCCTATTTGAGAGAATGAGATCAATAGAGTCTAGAGAACTCAGTTGAGAAAAATTAATAGGGAACGATTTGTGACTTATTGACCTGAAAATTAGCGATAAACTGGAGCTTCTAGATTTTCAGAAAAAAGCTACTTCTAACAAAGTCCGTTTGAGGTTGTTTACTCGTTTGTAAAGTAATACTTTATTATATGATTGCTGAGCAGTTAATTTGAGAGATTTAGAAAATGGTAGGCATTGGTAGAATTTGTTCTGCTTATTTACTTTACTTTTTATCAGGTGGAAAGGACTATTATAAATATAATGCTCACTAACGGGGGAATCAAAGTATCTGAATAGGATTGATATCATATTTTTAAACGTTAGTAGTAGCTAGCAGAAGTTAATTTAATTAATTAGATTTTTCGAAATAAAAAAATATTCCAAATTAAAAGAATTTAGACGTGATTCCATTTAAGTTACTGGCAACTGGTGATTTTGACAATTTAATTTGTAGTAAGTCAATTTATTTTACTGCTGACTTGATGAGTTTAATATTTGCAGTAACGCTATTAGTGCCAGATATAAAGTACAACAGTAATTGCAGAAAACTTTAGAAGATTGATGCAAGCTGAAATGAATATTCTTACAAAATGATAATCATAACTTGCAATCTCAAGTTTGTGATTTGGTTGTTGTATTGTAGGGACCATAGCCAGGAGATACATACGACGGATGCTTTTTGCCTCATGAATAGCTTAAAAAACTTGAAGTGTCAAAAATTCAGATCACTATTACTATTACTAATGATTCTGTACACATCACTACTACAGTAAATGAAGAATAATTTAATTTCGTTTATAGTTGTTCACTTCTTTGGATTCACCAACCAATACAAGCAAGCAATCCCTCAAAATTACTGCTCATAGTTTTGGGAAAATGTTTAGCACATTTTATTCTAAGCTTTACAGCTTGAAATGGATTATTTCCACCCAGTTCTTGTGGTCGCAATGCAATCCATCAGCTAAGCTAATTGAATTAATTTCACTGGAAAAGTAGAACAGAGCAGGATCCATTGGCTTATAAGAACATCTAAAAGTCAATGGTCGGGATTCAGGATGAGATGAAAGATCACTTTTACTAAAGACGAGTCTCTGTACCGTTCTCAGTAACGCGACAACGGATTTTTATGAAAATCGTCTCTAACTGTTTGAATTGATTGCCTAATGTAGCAGTAATAATGCTGAATGTTTTAAGTGATTAACTATCGAGCAATTAAAGTTTAACCATTTTTAGGTTCCCTTTTTAACATAGTGTCTAACCTTTTTTTACCTTTACTTTGTTTGGGGTAAACTCCTAAAATGCTCAACAGAAATTCATGAAATCAGTCTATAAATGTAGGTAATTAGCTTGTGGGTGACATAGGCTATTAAAATCTAAAGTACATGATAAAACACTGATTACTGGTAAAAACTGATTGTAGCACAGTCGATACGATACAGTCTCGAGCTTGCTGGGTACAGAGAACAGTATCCTACATTATCTCACATATGTTGAAACCAGATCTCCAGAAAAGCTAGCCAGCTTAGCGTTGATATCTATCTCAGCATGAACGTAATTAAAACGAGGACGGACACCATCCTCAGCTTATGTTGAAATGTGCATAATAATAACCTTTTCTATGACATTCGGCCATCCTCTGGTGACCTTTATTATCACGCATGTCCTATATACAAAAATACTGCCTAAGCAAAAGCGTGTTTTGCAATTTTAAGCTCACATGGCTTCCAACTAGGAACGCCACCACAAGTTTTTAACAGAATTTATAAACGTTTACAGAAACAGAAGCCATTACTTTTACTAAAGACGGGGGAAGTAGGAAACCGCTGATATGTAGAAACTTGGGAATGGGAGTTGAGGGAGACGGGGGAAGGAGGGAAGCTTCTGCTACATGTTGAAACTTGCTAGGCGAGAGGGAGAAGGGGGACGGGGGAAGGAGTAACTGGGGACGGACTAACTGAGGCCGGTGATAGAGGGAACAGTGAAACTGGGGAGTGGGAAGGGCGTTCTGGAGAGGGGGTAGTTTGGAATTAAGGTGACTGGGGGAACATGTAAGAGGAATGGGGGAACTAGGGACGGGGGTATATTACAATATTAAGGAAGCTAGCTAGCTTCCTTGGAGGTCTAGTTGAAATTAATTGGGATGCAATGAAATACTGTAATTGCGATTTTATGCTACACCGTATCATAAAGTATTGGCGAAATAAGCATCCAGTTATACAAACCATTGCTACTATCAACTATGCATAGGACGACAAAGAATTTTTAATTAGGTTGTGCCCTTTTCTTGATGTTGTACCGTAGCTATTTTTTGCTATTGGCGTTTTATTATTTAAGTTAAATTATTTCATGTTTATAGCTTTAAATATTTACTATTCGCATTTTATTTTACTGATGAAATGTGTTCGTTATGAAATGTCTACATAAATAGCTATTTTTTCGGGTGTCGGCGCGCTAGTCATTTTGTTGCCAAATGTTATTTCCACGAACAACCTTGCCATCTCAAGACGAATGCTTTGGAAGTAGTTTTGTAAGGAGAGTAGACAAGCCAAGACTAAGCCGGAGACAAGAAGCTGATGATGATAACAAGAAGCGAGCAAAGAGATGTAGACAAAAGAGGGCAATTTAATTCCAAGTCTCAATCTGATGTCATCTCAATTATGGCTTTCACTCAACTATGTAACCCTTTTCCACCCAGTTCCAAATCTATAACTATTACTACTCCTGCTGCTACTACTACTACTGCTGCTACTACCACTGCTACTACTACTACTACTACTACTACTACTACTACTACTATAACTTCTACTATTACTGTTGCTTCTACTACTACTATCTATAATCAACTGCTATTTTTATACGGTTTGTTGAGCCATACAGTTGCTTATGTCTTGCTAATTCCTTGGTTGCTGAACAAGACCCACTTCTCCATAGAGAATGCTATGAGACAACAATCTGAAATCCCAACTGGAGCTTAATTGTTATAGTTGCTTTCCAGCGTAAAAGATATTGGTCAGACATAAAACCTTTTTACAGTAGTATAGTGCAACTAACAGCAATGGTTATTGTTGTTTCTGCACTGCAACTAATGTATACTATAGTTTTCTAACTTAAATATAATCTGGTATTCTGTATTGCACATTGTCAAGTATATCCTGGAAATTCCTGTTCTATGTTATGTATACTACAATCCCTAATTGCTTTGATTGAACTCCCACAGATCTTACTCAGTTCTACTAGTTGTGAACAGAGACAGAGTTCTGCAAAACTTCTACTAGTGTATATATCAAGCAAATAAATAAATGGGCCAGCCCTATCCAGTTAGTTCACCAGAGTCCTAGTCTTAGTCCGTGTCCACCAACTAATTTCAACTTTACTAACAAACCATGTCAACTCTCTGACTAGCCTGCTTAGTAACTTCCTTGTAAATACAAGTCGTAGAAGTGGCATTTTATTATTTGTTAAAGTGCTATTCAACTTGTCAACAACTGTTGTGGATTTAGATTTGTGGCCTCTAGGAGGTAAGATTAATCTTTTGGAATTTGGACTGTTGAACTAAGCTCGTAGGATTTTCAGAACTTGCAGAAATTATTTATGAAGCAAGTTCTACAAGTTCAAGAACTTTGAACAAGCTGGCTTTTATTTCGCCCTTTTTCAGCACAGTCCTTGACACCGTTTAGAATTAAAATGTTAGATAATTTTTCACGTTTCTTAGTGAGAGCAGAATCTGTAGAATGAAGATAGAATGGTGCATGCATTATTTGAAAACTTTATTTTACAGTAAGCTCAAGCTCAAATACTGAACTGCTTTTGATTGAACGTTTATAGTCCAGTTATTTCTTATTTAAAATGTATGCTGACCTTATCCCAAAACAACCCAAAAGAGCTTAGCCAATTCTTGTTCTATAGGTTCTTTAGAATACAAAACATTTTATGCTTTTTTTTATTTGATTTTACTCTTTATTAAAATGTCGAGCCAGTTCAGCATATTACCCATGCTTCTGCCGCTACCACTAGTGCGTATGAAACCGTTTCTTCAAAGAACGGAAAATTGTGAATTCAGAGTTGCAAATGTTTAAGATTTTGAGATGAAACATGTACAGCTTGAATTGACTAAGCGCATTCAGAAAAGGATTATCAAGAAAAGTTAGGCAAGGGCTATATCAACTGTGACTGGGAGATCATTGGGATCAATATCAAAGGACGCAACGTTTAATTCCATGTTCCTCACTCAGTAGAATCTAAACCACTCCAGAAGAAACTTAAGGTTCCTCTATTGACCGGAGTTTTTACTCCTTTATGCAAGTTTTTCTGAAGTTAGAAATTGTACAGCTACCCACTGCCGAGAGGAAGGCTGGGAAAGTTTTTCACTGTTAATTATTTGTATTGATTTAATTGACCCCTAATCTCAATTTCAATTGTTGCAAGGCTGATATGTTTGAAGTCTTTGAAAACCAATTAACTTTGTGGTTAGTAATTTACTGGTTAGCATATATAATGTGTCAAAGATATTATCTAGTTCTTTGTTTAAGAACTAGCGAAATCCATTAGTTCAAACATAACAATTATTCAATAGTGAGATAAGATTAACACTAACAGATTAAGCCACGCGGCTGTGGTTATGTTATGAGATATTTATTTACCAAATAATGCTTACTTTATCTTTATTGTCCGGATGTCTGATACGGAATATAAGAAGCATGTTCAATTAACTTCCAGTGAAGGACAAGTTTCCGTTGTAATTCAGCTAATAAATATATTATGTTGCTACTTTTAAAGAGAAAGGCTGCAATTAAGTGCAGGCGAAGGGTGATTACCAGATCTATTATTTTGTAATAAGCTTTCGCGATAATCCTCATTTTTAATACAGTTGCATTATACCAATTCAATACAATTAGAATTATTGCAAATGAAAAATTAATTACAATTTCTGATTGGTAAAAACATTTAACATTTAGACGAATCGTTCCAGTACGAAATTTTTAACCATAGCGAAGCTTAATAATGATAGCGCATAAATAAATGTACTAGCTATGCAGATACAATAATCGTGTCTTCAGCATTCCCATAATGACATTTTAAATTGCAAGGCAACCTATTTTATCTCCATGCAGTAAACCAACCCACCTCGTGTTCCTCATTTGTAGCTATTATAGTAATATCCATAAAACAGGAGTTAGAGTCGAAGTCGGAGGTAAACTGAATGAAGTTTTTTATGATAATAAATTGACACCAAGGTTTCTTCTCAATCCTTCTCAATTATATCTAGCTCTAGCTGAAGGAACCGTGAGACCAACATAGCCAACATTAAAAACTTGAACAACGTCATGTAAATCTCAAAATATGCATAAACACAGCCCAGATCAACGAGTTATTGACCGAAGAACTTCATTCAATATTAAAGTAAAGGCTTAATATAAATAAAAATGGAAAAATTACGGATATAAAAAAGTTTAGAAGGACACAACAACAATAGGGAATTTGAAACCTTTCTTAAAGGCAATTTTACCCGTAAAAGGTTTAAATGAACGAAGTTTTGGAAAGTTAACTGAACCTAAAAACTCTCCAAATAAAACAGCTACGTTTTACCCTAACGGCCACTATAGTTCTAAACGGATCACGTAACCCTATGTATGATCATGATCACTGATAAATTTTACAAAGAAGTATCCTGTATATAATCTTGCATTATGTCAGAAAAGTACATTAAAACAACATTAGTATTAACCACAGAGAGCTGTCCACGTAACTTCGTAACAGAGGTAGCCTTGATTTAACTCTTACTTAAGTTTCAGAGGGAGGAGGGCAACCCCCATCGCTATTACGGTTATTGCTTTTATTCATTCACTACAGAAACAGAGAGACCCGAGATTCGGTTTCAAATGACAAAAGTAATGAGGATAATAATACCCAATGTTGGTAAAACCTCCTTGGATTCCCTTCCCATTCTTGCTTCAGTTGACTAAATTGTATGCCATTCAACTCTTCGTTAGTTATTCTGATGTTACGTAGTTGTGCAATCTGGTTGTAGAAAAAAATTAATTATGAATTAAATAATGAAACAGAAGCTACACTAAGCTTTTCAACTCCTTCAGCTTCTTTCTAAATCAAAGTTAAAGGTTTGCCTATTCGTTGCCGTATTTTTTTTACCATGGACCATATTTATTTATTTTCAAAAACTGTAAAGTAGAAAGAAAAAAAGAGACAGTTTTTTCAGCTAAAATGACGAAACAATTAGCAAAAATGAGCTGAGATTTGTTAGACTGGAAACGGTTGAAGCCCTTCTAAGTTATCCAATTTATTTTTTTGACATTAATCCTCCTTTACTTCGCTTTGTAGGGTTCAATGAAACTCAGTAAGTAAGCTCAATCTTGTAATCTTTTTTATTCTTTCAACCAATATAACATTAAAATTATATAGAAAAAGTTCTCTAAACAAATCTAGCCTTGATTTGCCCATTCATTCTTCAAAAGAAACGACGACACGCTTTGATCACTTTGAATAAAAAAAATTTATGAATAGCGAGACGGTACATTCTTTAGCAATTAAACGAAATGTGAGATAAAAGGATTCCCAGTCCAATAAATAATACAATCGAAATTCCTGAAATCTGACGGACTTTGCTTTCAACTGTTTAAAGTTACAATGAGAAATACTTATTTCATTTTTAACACCTAGATAAACCATAACTTGAATAAATCAAATGAATTTATGTAAGTCAAAGAGTAGAATTTTTCTCATTTGTAATTTTGTTCCTGTTACTTGTTGCACCTTTTGAATCCTTCATCTTTTATAACTAAGTTACTTTCGCTCGGGTTGTTTTTACCTATGAGTGACTTCCAAATTCTTTACCTCTAGCTCTCGCTTCACTGCTAAATCCCTGTAAGCTAATTCTATTTACACGACCATGAGCCACAATAAAATACAAAATAGTACACGGTAAATAAAAACGGCATATGGTTATTCTGCTGGAAATTACACTGAGTAGAAAAAATCTAACTCACCCACCTGCTTTTTCAGCTTAATAAGAAAAGCAGAATAACTTAGTGACTGTAGATTTTTACAATTACATGTGTTACATTTTTTATATATCTCCAAGAAGATATGCCTAGCTCTACTAACAATTTTAAGTAATTTAGAAACATGTAAGCAAATATCTGACTGAAACATATAGATTTGTCTTTTGGTTCTTAATCCTATTTTAGTATTTAGAAAAGGAAAATTAAAATTGTTTGGATTGTAAAATATTCAACAGGTATCTTCTGTAAACCCAAGAAGAGGCATACAAAAAATAATCCCTAACATATTCTGAAAGTTATCCAGGATGCATGGTGAAATGATAAATCCCAAAATTATATTTAATCCCCAGGATTTTATTGCTCCATCGTCCTATTCCTTGCATAATATAAAAATACCACCAAGGATTAAAGCTTATCTTATGACAATAAAATGTATCTTATACAGAATCATATCCTATATATCTGTAATTTAGCATGGATCACTCTCTCTTCAGGCTATAATAATTGTTTACACGAATTTAATACTTAGGTACTTATTTATATTTTCCTCCAAAACTTCCACTCTTCTTATAAAACTGCATTTATCAAGAAATTTTCTCTAATTTTTAAGTGATTCATTTGAATTAGGATATGCTCCGACTTTATAAAGATCTGTGGAGTTTTAAACTTCTAAAATAAATCCATGCTAACAGTTGCAGGTGGTGTTGATATGAAAAGTTAATACCGTAAATAGTCCTCCTCTGAAATAATCTTGTTAGAGGATTTAAACCTCCATAATCCGAATTGCATATTGAATATTTGTAAAAACAGTTTTTACAAGTCCCTTGAGGATTTTTCCTCCTATATCATGTCTTTTCTTACAATGACAGGAGGATTATGGACAAATTGCTCTTTCGTGATTTATTCTGGTGAAGTACAAGGTCCATTGAGAAACTCCAAGAAAAGTTGTCAGTTACGCCAGAGTATTTTTATGGGAACGGATAACTTCTTCTGCTTAACTTATTCTTTCTTTATACAGAATGCATTTTTTATTACGATATGTTTGTTACTGCATGTTATTTAATAACCTAACATTACCCACATTACTCCCTACAACAACTCGTATCCTGCTTGGAGGTATTTACTATTTACACATAAGCATAAGTACATAACATGGAGAGGGGAACCCCCTAAAAATAACCCTTATTCTGTAGTCATTCTTTCTGGGAGAGTTATTAATCCCTGGAAAGTTAATGTTTGCTTGCGTACATTACAACAACCTGAATGAATACTAAAGTTACCGTGAAAAATAATCCTTCCCTGCCTACCTAAGCTTAGCTTTGTTAGAAGGTTGTGGTTTATGATTAAATTTATGGAAGTCTGACACTCGACAGCTCGTTTGAATGCGTTTCCGGTCCCTGTCCCTCCTTGCCTCAAATACATTAAACTACCTGTCAACAACCAACCAAGGAAAGTCAGCCCCTCTTAAGCATCAAGATTGTTTGTATCCATATGCATTAAAAATAAACTAGCTGTAACCTACTGGAATAACAATGTTAGTGCTTGGGGTTTGCTAGTTGTACCAACATATTTCTTGTGCAACTTATTTCACTGCTGTAGAGATGAAATGAAAGAATAATAGTAACCCCTAAAGACCTAACCGGTCCCCTCAAACTTAATAATGTAAAATTGAAATAAGCACCCGTGGAAATGCGAAATGCCTTCAGTTCGGATACCAATCTAGAATTTTGTGTAGAACATCTAAAAACTTGTAGAATGGAAACCAGCAAACAATTATAATTCTTTAGATCAAAATGTCCCATCGCAATAATTAGCAAGCCATTTATTGAAACCGTTTCTGATTATACTGTATTTTTCAATTAACTAATACCGAACTGAGTGCTGCCTCATCGGTTCAAACAAATATATGGTCGGAAACTAAAGAGTTTCTACACTTCCAAGAAAGAAACCAAATCGGAATATTTTAAATCCTGTGATCTAAAGTTGATTGAAGCTGATTTATTTTTTATTTGCTAGAAAAAAACATGCAAATCCTCCCATTCATTCGATAGATCCGTTTCCTCAAGACCCGAATCCTCTCTCGTCTCACAAATCCCTCCGTACATATATTCTCTCTTTCTGCTTATATTATATTGAGCTGAAAAGGAAATGGAATCTTCTGGACGAACGGACCGATAAAAATTGAAATCGAATCCAAAGTGAAGTTTCCTTTACAAAAAAAAACTCTTTCAAAGCGACAAAGTGAACTGAATTTACAATAATAAAAACCCTCTAAAATAAAGTCTGCTTTCTACCTTTCCAATATCAAAAAGGTTTAGCCACCTTATTGACTGATTGACTCTCGCACTTAGTTCCTCAAACGTATTCAATTCCTTTATTATGTTATTCTGTATTAGAGTAACAGGGAAAAGCCCGAAGACTGCGTGTTCTTCTCTAGAAGCAATATAAGTCAAGTTATAAGTACACTCTGGCCTAGATACAAAAGTTAAATAAATTCATGTAGGTAGATGATATGTCTAATAGTTTGATGTGGTTGTTTGTGGAGCGTATAGAAGTAGAGGTAGAAGGGTTGAAAGTTTTGTTGAGAAAGTGGATCTAGTAGATAGATAGATTGAGATGAAATAGGATCAAGTTGACTGACACGAGCACCGTGGACGACAAATGGATCAAATCAAACACGGATCTCTGCCCAAGCATCCATAAGTCTTCCTTCCTCCTCCAGCAAAGCTTGAGACATATGAGAACTTCTTTAAAGGGGCCGTTCTACAATCAATTTATAATCCTACGAGGTGTTGTTGGGCTTCAGAATTTCAAAAAGGGTTAAAAGAAGGGGTTTGCCTTGATATGATGGTACCGTTTAAGAGTCTGTGTAAAGCATACCCAAGGGGTAATTACTTACCGAGATATTCTTGATTATTACTTTGCCTTATCGAGAAACCCTTACATTTTAATGGTTATCAAATCAAATGTTAAAAAAGTTTACCAAGTGGTTCCTTAAATCCTGTTCCCTGTTAGAAAGATATGTTTTCACATCGAGTATATATTGGGGCATGGTTACTATGAATTTTGGTACGGCCCCTTGACCCCTTTACTTATTGGCCTTATTTGATTTCCTTCAATTTTATTGGTAATGTAATAGATAAAGTAACATTGTTTGCACATTCATTTATATACATGTCTACAAAAGGGAAACTAGGTTTTATTCAGTTTACTCCAAGCATGAGCAACCTACCCAACCGAGCTAAAGGGAGGTTTCAAAAACTTTATAGTCAAGAGTATAACGTATAATATGTGTGGAAGGAATGTCTGTCTTCCTTCTGAAGGGTTTCTTTATCCTTCCATTCCAATCGATTGATATGCGTGTCATTGAAGTGTTCAGTAGGGGACTTTAGAACCTTAACAGAGTTAACTTTGTATTTTTTCACATCTTTTTCATTCCTTTCGTGATCCGATTATCAATTATTCTCCCTACTTACGACTTCATTTTACTCGTTTCCATCTGCATCCGATCGAAATATGAATTTTGAGAAAGTCTCCAGACACGAAACGTATATTATAATTACCACTGTTCGTGCATCGTTAAATGTCACGTCTGAACTGAGTCTTTAAAGAAGGAGACAAAGAACTTCAAACAAGTTTTCAGAGGGTTCTAGATGTAAAATCGTGCAAAAATGAGGTACAATTTTCGAAAATACCAAAAACGCATGCCAGTAGAATGCAAAAACGGAGCTCAGTAATGTTTAAACACGAGGACGGATTATTTACGAGGTCCGAAGGTCCTTTTTATATCCATTGGATGTTTCCCACCCACATCTTATGCATGCAATGAGTGCAGCATTAGTAATAACTTATGAATTCCAGAAGTTAAGTCATCCTCTGCAAGAAGCTTAAGAACGTGAGAGTTTGAAAAGTGAATTAATTTTTTTTCGGCGAGGCTTTGACATTCGTCGTCGCGTGGTTGTCGGGAAGTATGGTAATTTGTCTTGAGTTGAGACCATTTCCATCGCGCGTACACAAGGAAGTTAAGCTCTGGCATTAGCGTCCTTACAAGTCAAATTTTACATAAGTCAGTTAGACAGGGAATAGATGTAGTAGTAGCAGTAGTAATATAAGGGTTATGGGACTTATGATTGGGTAAATTAGTCCCGGTTAGTGTCTCTACCCGACTTCTCGGCTCTTAGGAGCCATTTCCACATCTTTCCTTATTTTCATACGGAAACGGAATTAGTTCAAATATGAAATGCTCTTTCCTCTTTCCTCCTTCCTTCCTGTTCTTAGCTATTGTACTAAGGCTAACACCCGGGTAGTACACGCATAAAGAAATTGTAAACCCGCCTGGGTTGTTGGAAATGGTTGGCAAACACGTCTTCCTAAACTTTTACTCTCACTTGGACGACCTCATTCCAATTTAAAGCCCTTTCATCGTTCACTCAGCACAGGCAAAGCTAAATGCTACGGCTACGAAGAATTACTCCTCAATAAGAGTCTCGTGGCTCTAAATAACTAATAAACGGATTGTCGTTTACTTGATAAAATTAAGCGTTAAAATTAAAATTAACCTTTAAAGCAGTTGGCAAGAGGTCACCCTGAATCCAGTCTACAGATTCTGTAATACTTGGGTAAGAGTTCTTCTTTAGTCTTTAAAATTATTGAGTAACCTTCAACTTGTGTTGCGTAACTTTGAAATGAGTCACTCAAAATGTCACGAACTGTTTATGATTTCAAAACAACCAGATAACGCTTTTTCACAAAAATGTTGCAAAATTCACATCCATTTCACAGGCAGTGGTAGTAGCAGTAAGCAGACGCTGTCGCTCATAGATTTGTTTCAAGCCTAACATTTATACTGTAGCCTCTTAGTCATAAAACAGAACATAGGTTTCCCTGCAGTTGCTTATTGGAAGTAAATGCCCCGTCTAATTACAGTATTTGAGTTAATTACCTCCGGAAGGGAATCATAAACCATAAGGCCCTTAGCTGGCTCTCTTTTATTGATTTTTATGTGTTGAGCTGTTAGTTTTACTTACCCAGTTTAGTTTGGCCACATGTAATGTAACAGTAACCATTCCCAAGTGAAATCAGAGGCTAAAATCTTTTCAAATGTAGTAGGTATATTGTTTAAATATGTGTTATTAAACAAGCCCACACAGCAGGTAGGGAAATGATCCACGTCCTGACAAGGCTAATTGCTTTGCCATTGAAACCAAATTACCACAACCCAATGACTGTAAGTAAAACCCCATAAGGCATTTAACAATTTCCACACTTTCCCCCTTTAAATTTTTGTTTTTAAAGGTATTAGTTTTATGAAGGAAGGTAGACAAATCGTCGCCGTTTTTCTCACGATTTGATTTTAATCAACTATATATGGATACCCTTGATGCATATTCCATATGTATGGGCTGCTTAAGTACAATTAGGAGATCAAATGCTTAGATTTTAAATACGAAGGTAACCAATACACTAAATTCTCAGAAGAATAATGCTAATACCCAAATTCAGCTCAGTTTATTACCGTATTTCCCCTTTTTAATTCCTCTCCCGGAATAATTTCCCCTCCGGTTTAATCCCCCCTCCCGTTTAATTCATTACTACCTTTCCATGTTAAAAGTCCTATCGTGTTCATTTTAAAAGAATTTCTAATTTTCTACCAACTTCTAATTTTATTTTAAAGTTCACAAAATCATTTACAATGAGTGTATTTTTAACGAGATTGCACCGAAATAAATTCCAGTTCTTCAAGGCAAACTTTATACATTACTGTTTAAATTCAATACATAAATATTGCTAAGTTTTGAGTTTTGACTTATGGTGGGTGCACGTTTGTGTAGTTATCAGCATTAGTTTTTCTCCCGGGTATCCCCGCAGTGTCTGACGTCAGCTAACAAATAACCCAGAAGCAATAGCGTCAAAGAGAGAGAAAGTAGTAGAAAGGATGAAGAGAATACTACTTGAGAATGCAATTATAAAAGATTTATGAGCCAAAGCCCTCCCGATTCGAGGATCTGGCAAAACTCGGGCTTTATTCCAGTAAGCAGCCTAGTCTTTCTATTTTTTCTGTTGTTATCCATAAAAATACTGACTTTTCAAGGTCGGGGAGAAAGAATGAGGAAGAAATAGAAGTCTGTGAAAAGTCAGGTTATGGGAAAAGTTTCGTCTTTAGAAAAATCTGACTTTAAACGAATTACAATTAGAAAAGCAGAACTTTTATAAACGACCGCACATTGGGTATAAAAAAGAAACTAGGCATTTTAAAAGCCGAAATGACTAAATTTATAAGTATTCTTGTGCCCTTAACTTTAGGAAATTAGTAAAAAAATTAGCTAATCATCATCTCGTACTGAAATGCAAGGGGGAGACATCCACGTAGAAAGATACCATATAAGAAGAGAAGGATAGGACGCCCACGCCAATGTAGAAATAGGACGAGACAATATTGTGAAATTCCCTAAATTCCATTGGTTGACTCAAGTTGACTTTCCTTTCGGGTATTAGTATTAGGCCAACTACATGTGAAATAGATAAGGTTAGCCACACGGAAGTCGAATACTTTATCCACCCCGAGGAGTATGTGACTTTATTCATCCGGGTAGTTAGGTATACAATACAAGTACGAACGTATGTCTGGAAGACAACAGTTAGCCGTTATGTTACCTCGTGATTCTTTGACTTTTCCCTTTAGCTCTAGTAGTTCGACATTGTGTTCATTTTGTTTATAGATAGAGTTATAGTATGCAGTAATTTGTTGATTTTATAAATTATTTATGTACATTTGCTACGTTAGCAATACTTGAATACAGGGAGTGGCAAATCTTCGGCTCAAAATTAACAGTAAAAGTCTTCCAAAGAAAAAATAATTTTAAAATTTAAAATTAAAAGTACAACATAACATGCCAAGCTTACAAAATTCCACAGACGTGCAATCTATTGTGCCAATCAATCACGGATCTAAAAGCCTGAAAGCTACCCTACCGTTCTTCATACCGTAACTCTGTCAAACCCCAACTTTTCAGGGAATCCCACGGACCCCATAAAACCCCGTGAAAGCGTCAATATCCCTATGTGAATGTTTATACTCCATATATACCTACACATTTGGATCCCGAATACCAAAGAGCCGAAGTAGACAGGGTGCATTATTGGTAGTTGGACGTGGTACTTGTGGTACGTGATTCTTCCTCCGATCCCCGTTTGATTGAGAAAGGGAAGAAGTGGCTCGTTTACTCCGTGATCCGAATATTTCACACTGCTTACCCCCGTCTGCTACATTTATAACACCCGGGCAGCCACACCCCCTCACATCTTCTTAACCTTCCTCCTCCCGTCTCAATTCTCACTCCAGCTCATACTCTCATCTCCTCATGTACCTAAGGGATTTAGCACACAAATAAGAGAAGAATTACTTGTCCGCCAGCAGAAGAAAGAGTAGTAGAGAAACGTATGTCATAGTCACGCAATATGTTTACCTAGTTTAGAAGTTAGGAAATAGCGACCCTTTGGGCCTTTATTCATCTTTCCGACAACATATTTGGTTACTTATGCAGAGTACAATAAACGCATCCTGTTTTAACGTCAATTTTACAGCAAAATTTGTAGAATACCCAGAAATAACAAAGGTCGTGCAAGTTACTTTTTACAACGCCTGAAATGGTTGGCCCAAACTTTTCTGTTTGGGTCTTTATATTTCTAATCCATTACAAGACTAGAGTCCAAATGTTTACTTTGGTTTCTTTTCCATACGCCAATTTACACACACCAAGGGTTAGCTTTGCTTGAGAATCGAAAGCTCACTATATAATGCGTTTGATTATATTCGAAGGACTGTAAATGAAGCTTACGAATCCTATAACTTATACTTTTTTGGTACAAGTTATATAATATAACTTTACCTTACTATCTAGAATCATTTTCTTAAGGTCCCCTACATTTTATTTTATTTCATTCCTTCAAAGAAAGCATTTCGTGGTCGTCCTCATCTTAAGCCTAGTCGAGGAAATGATGATGATGATGAAGACGATGATGGTAAAATGTGCTTGACAAACGAATCTAGGGAAAAAACCTTGGTCGGATTTCCTACATTAGCTTTGTTTTCTGCGGGCTTTCCATCGCCACTGCCACAATAAAAAAGCGGAACCGGGTAAGCACTCTACCCGCTTTCTATTCTATAGGCAAAAGGAGAACACCGCAATGCTAAGGAAATATTTCGCCTTTACGAAATCCTATTTTAATTTACTGCTCATCCATACTAGAGCCCAAAGCAAACCGGGACAAGCTCTCTAAAAGCCGTTTTTGTACGTATTCTAGCGGATGTATTGTAAAAAATAAATTTTTTGCCTAAAGTTTTTTCACAATCTTTGCAAATCTGGTTGTTTAAGACTTCTGACGCGTACCATACATGGATTGAGATTTGTATGGTTGTAGATGACCACAGCAGTGATAATAACACTTCTCTTTATTTCAATCAGGTAAAAGCTTTGGGAAGTAAAAGTAAAGAATCGGTCTCCCTTTTTTGGACGGGTAACTCAAGTTCATGAATGTTTTAGACTCTAATTTATTAAGAAGTATTGTCCTTTTATAACCATCGTAAAAAGTAGAAAATAGCGACAACTGGCGTCAGAATTGGTGCGATGTCATGTATGATGAATGACGATCAACAAGCAGTAGGCTTACCTAATATTTACGATTGGTTTCTCTGATTTATCTTGACCTGAATGTTGGGATGCTTCTTTCATATGCCGTCTTACCTTAGCATTCAATGAGGTTTTAGCTAGCTTTTGCAGTTGGAATTTTCCCGTTTTAAAATTAGTTTTAAAATGAAACGTTTGACACGCTTACACACACTTTAAGGTGATCTTTTAAGCCATATTGTGTAACACTGTAGAATATAATAGGCCTTCTAACCTTACCTGTTAAAACGATACTATATTTAGTCGATCCGGTTTCCAAGAGGGAATTATCATTGTCTTACCTCATCCCATTCTATTCTCGTCCAGCCAGCTTCTTACAACGAGAGTAGATCTTTCTCCATTATTTCCTAGCCAGAAAGACGGATTTTTGCTCAGAAAAATAAAGATAAAATTCCCACAGAGAAAAGAAAAAACTTTCCCATCCTTAATTCATATCGGAGCTTATCTTTTTCCCCTTTCCGTTAAAAAAGAAGGGTCTAGCCTTAATGGTCTAATCTCCGGTGGAATTTGCTCCTCTAAAAATAATACTAAATGAAATAAAACTCCAGCAGAGTATATATATAACGCACTGGCAATAGTCGTAGTTGTTAAGCTGAGTTACTTTTTTTTGTATACTAGGGAATTTCTTACACAGGAAAAAGTTTTAGTGGACGCTGGCTTGGAAGGTTGAATTGAAATAAATTGTTCCCTCTGGTAATCATTGAGGATGCATTGGGGGTGGCTTTGGCTGTTATAGTTTACCTCTTCCAAGAAACAGTTATTGGATTCATTTCCACGTCTAACCATCTTAACCTCACCCTCCTCCTGCATACTAGTGGCCGACTTGGGACTTTATTGACTTAACCCTTGTAATAATATCAACAAGAGAAATACCCATTTGAATTGAGGAAAGAGCAGTATATTTATATTATTTTCAGTATTTTAGAGGAGGTAGTTAAGTGGCTGGGGAAAGTGGTGCGTACTTTCACCTGGAAATAAAATATAAAAAGCGGATTATCCTTTACTTTTGTGAACGAAATGAGGGTGTTTTTGCTTCTTAGGGTAATTAAATAGTGAGGTTATGAAAATAAATAAAGAGAATTTCGGAATTTGATTTTGCGGTCTAAGCTTAGTTTCTGGGTCGGTTCTTAAAGTAGTTTCCATGTGGAAACGCCCCACTACTACTACTACTACTACTACTACTACTACTACTGTGAGATTTGTTAAGTAGTAGCTTTCTTATTGACAAAAAGACCTCAGTTCCAGGCATTTTCTCTCAATCCTAATCTTTAAGTAGGGTTTGCTGCTGACTGCTTTTTAAGATTGTTTTTGTAGTGCAAAGTGCAAAAATGGGTTCTACTTTCTTCCGCAGCCGTAGGCTTTGGCCACCTAAAAGAATTTAATATATTTACCACTACACTACTACTACTACTACTACTACTACTATTACTACTACTACTGCTACCAACACTACTCATTTCGTGTATGAGTGCCAGTAGTCAGTGAGTATGAGAGTGAAGTAGTTTCAGGGTGATGAAGATGGGAGTAAGGGCAACTGGCAATGATTGAGTAGCTCAAAAACTAGACCGAAGGATGAACCATATTCTATCTCTGTGCACAGTAAAAACTAAAATGGAAGTAGGTGGAACAAACAGTCAATAGCTCAAAAAATGGAGTTTGTTGAAAGATGAGGCGAATCCTCCTCGGAACAGATGGGAGGAATGGATTTATTTCAAACCTTCAAAGTAAGCACTTATATAAATAGTAACAATAATAACCCTAAGAAGTAGAAAGTAAAAATAAGCTCTAAAGCAGCCACCGGAACCAAGAACGACGGACGTTAAAATTATATAGGCTATAGTTGTTGGAGAAAGTGGATAGTCCAGCGAAGGGTAAAAATACTGTATCTCTCTCAAATAGAGGTTGAGAAAGTTCTGCAGAAAATATTCCTCCTTTTCTACTCTTATCTAACTTGCCAAAACGAAGTTTTATGGAATTAAATAACCTCTGACCCTGAGCTTGTCTTGTTCCAGGTCTTGGAGCCTACCCTTTTATTAACGCTGAAAATAGTAGGGCACTCGCACTACAGCATTTCTAATCAAAGCAAAGGGCACAATAGAATACAAATGTTTCATCAATTAATTTGGTAGAGATTTGAGTAGTTTTATGCAACTATATGCATCTTTAACATCACAAACAAACAAAGCATCCATGTATCAAGATAGTAAGAAGTTATAAGTTATAAGGTTTATTCATTGTGTAATCTATTGTCTCGTTTATGCAATTTAATTTTCAAGATATAAGAGCCCTTATCACTTGCTTGCATAATCGGCATTGTTATTGTTACCCAACTGGCCTTCTATTAAATGCAGTTACGGTGCGGCTAACTGTACTTTTCATTTCATGCTTTAAAATCACAAAATACCGTATATCCTATGCGTGAAGTTACATTTCCGAATTGCAGCGTGAGCTACTATTCAATTCTAGGGATAACCGGAACCAATATTAACTTTTAGAGCTATTGAGAGCTACTATTACTAGAGGAAAGTTGCAATGCGGGGTTAGAAGGTATACAATGTAGTAGATACAAGGTTATTATACCAGCTATGTGGCCAAACTGTTCACCGAATACATACTATTTACGTTGCGTTGTCTTTTTGAAATCGAAAGCTGACACAGTGGCACAGTTCTCCTATTCCAAGTATAAAAAATCTGGAGCTTTGTTTTGTTATTTCTTTTGTTTGTGCTCTTTTCCTCAGAGTAAAGTTGATGATGGTAGAGATGGTCAGCTAAAAAACAACAAAGGGATCGATACTGACATTTCTCATAGTCCTAACCACAATAAATAGTAGACTTGTCAGTAGGTACTTTGTCTATCAACTTTCACTGTCCGTATATTGTGGTCAAGGGAAATATAACTTTTTTCATCCACGAAATATAACACTTTTGTAGAAAATTTGGCAGCTAAACTGCCAAAGAGCTTTTACAAGGTGGCCCTTAAATCACATAATAAAAATTCGTGATAAAACCTTAGTAGAAATCTGTATTTAAGTAGAAAAGGAGTCTCATTTTTTAAATGTAATTAAGGCAGCCTATGAATCGTCATTTCATTTTGTCAGCAATCACGAAAAAAATTGAATTTCCAATTTTTATACTTATCTTATTAACCTTCAACTTAGTATTAAATTTTATCTTATCTCAGACACAAAAAACCTTTCTACTGGCTGATGAAGGATCAATAGCCCAGAAATAATAAAATTAATCCCCTCCCGCTGATTCCACCAGAAAAATTTCTTCCCCATCCTTCCCCCCGCTCCTTGGAGAACCCTTTATAATGATTATTATTAGGGAGCCAGGTAGGTAGGTGGATAGGATAATACCCGGGTAGTTTCTTAATAAAAAGTTCACATTCACAACCTTCAAAACATTCGTAGAGCTAGAGAAATAGTAGTATATTTATTGATCTTTCCTTCCTGTAAGGAAGTTGATAATGATATGATGATGATGATACTTCCTCTTTCTGTGGAGGGTTTCTCTTATTAAAATTAGTGCATTTTAACATGAATATGAACAAGTTATAAAGGGATCAATAAACACGGAAGGTAATAATAATGGAGAAAGAAGATCATCGTGGTGGGCTGGGTTGCTTCAAAATTAACTTAACTAAGGCACCGCGCTGGAAAACTAAATCAGCTTGTAAGAATTTAATTCATGTTTCTGTTTGTGGTCACCCTGTACTTCATTTTATTCATTCATCATCCCAACTAATTAATTTCAAATTACAAAAGAATCCCCATCAGTATCGCATACAAAGCAAGGATAAGTTTACTAATAGTGAAATACCCGGGTCTTTGACATTATTTGACCCGTTTCATTATTAAATGAAAAGGTACGAACTTTTTTCAAGTCTACAAGGATAGGAAATCTTATCTCTAGGTTTTTGGGTCATTTTCACCATTTTTGTGTGTAATTTAATCAATTTTAATGAAACTAGGGAAGCAAACCTGCTATTTGGTTAAATATACAGTAAAAGCTTAAAGTTAGTATTTAAAAGTAAATAATTTCTGCTTATAAGCTTTAAATTTATGTAACAGCTAGGGAAAGTAGGTTTATTATTGCTCGCAGTGAGTTAAAATTAACTCTAATATTGTGCAGCCTATAGCCACTTATTAGCTTGTTGTCGGCATCCATTCTGTTTTATTGAAGAGAACAAAGACTGAAATTCATAAGTGGAGAGAAACTCTATTCTTAGTCAAAATTCACTTATCCTTTGAATTTTTTGTACAATAGCTCTTCTTTTGTACAAAAAAGAAGAAATGAACTGCGGGCTAAGTAAAGCACAAAAACGGAGATGCACAGGCTTCATTATAACAAAAGAATTAAAATTGATCTCGTAACTTTCCTTTGAAGATGAATATTATGTACAAAGAGGAAGCCAGCGTTTGAACTTTACTTCAAAGTCCCAAAACAGCGAGTAAAATACAGACAAGCATAGTCAGTAAAATGCAAATGGAAGTAGCAAAGAATTTATTTTGTTTGGATTATTTTCTACGGGGAATGAGGGCATGTAGAAATTTTAACTAAATTAATACAACTTTGAAGTAATTTGAAGGAAGTATTTAGCAATCTATTGAAGGTACGACCGGTCGCATCTTTATCCTGACTTTGTTAGGCCTCGTAGGCTGGTCAGGCTCTTCTTAACGGTTTAAGGACCATTTACCACGTCTCAACTAAGAGGCTGAGACAATTTTAGCACTTAACCCATACGTAAATAATTTAAGACAAAGGTTATGCCCAGTTTATGCCTTAACCACATCCCCAGCGAAAATTCTGGGTTTTTGGAACATTTGGTATCGAAAACTCAGCAAAACTATTTAACGATGTGCAGCTTTTTATAGTACGAAAATAAATTTAATTAAATTCTTCAGCTTAGCGTATGATAAATACCTTTCAAAACGCTTAGCAAAGTTATACCGAGTATTAAGCATATTACCGTTTACGGTATTATTGAGGTTAGGTTCCTTGCTGGTGAAGCAAAGGTATGGTTTTACCTATACTTCAAACTTTTCCCGATTCAAACTCCAGGATTTTGCAAGGTTCTTCGGTGGTTTCTTTGAGTTGGTTTGTCCCAACTGTTTTCTTGTGTTGCTTATGCTTATGTTTATTTACCTACTGTACTTATCCCTGGAGAAGTTGGTCAGTTCAGTGGTGGGTGGGTGTGGTAGAGCTCGGGTTAAAAGGGAAAGATGAAGTTAATTCAGGGGACAATAAAGTTGACAGTTTTCCAGAATGGAGGTTCATAGTTTGTGTGTACCTGAAAGCATCATTGCATTTGCGTGTCTAGTACTATTGGGCTAGTTGGCCTAGAATCACATAATTAAGTTATTTATTGCACAAAGTTTGCTAACAACGTTCCCTTGTTTTGGCAACTCACTGAGAATCCATACAAGGAAGGAGTATGAATCCCTTTGTAATTATAGGCTTTAGATAGGCCTAAATATATATATTGATACAGGTTCACGTGTGGTTCTAATTGTTTGTAGAGATGTAAGGCTTATTTATGATCTCACCTTTACTTCAAGTCCAGTTGGGTCACGACAGTTGTGATTTAGAACTCGGAAGAAACTGGGTCGTAGTTTAGGTACCCTGAAAATTTTGCATGAATGCAGCCCGGGCGCTTAATCAAGTGCTATATATAACTGTGCTAGGTTTGGGGATGATTTTTGCTACCATTTTAAAGTAGATTTAATTTTAGAGTTTTGAAATGAGGTGGCTAAATGATCAGATCCAAATAACTGAAAGCCATAAGTAGACATGAAGATGTTGAAGATAAAATGAAACTGAAGTGGTTTCGTTATTATTGTCTCGATTGCAAAAACTATTGCTATAAAAAATATATTATTAGGTAAGATAAAAATAATAGCTTGAGTAGTACTTCCCTTTGATTCGCACATTAGTAGACCTTGAATACTTCGAAAACCAGCGACTAGCGACGCATAGAAACTAACGCACATTTATGTGTTGCTAGCATTGATAGTGAATCTATAAAATGCGAGATTCAATCACTTCTTGCAGCTACTCATGTACCGGGTGTCTCTGATATATGTAGATAGGGGCATTATTTAAATTTCTTAAAAAATAACGGTTGAGAATGACAACGTAAAACAAATTAGAATCCATTATCTATGCCAACAAGACATCCTCGATAACTTTCAAACCCCTGCTGGT
>JAQFZX010001346.1:0-31480 GCA_034682405.1 Hydroisotoma schaefferi | reverse complement strand
GACTGGAAGCTAGTTCCTTGTCTTTGTCCTTCTTTTTATCCCTCTGTCTCTTTTTCTTTTTGATCTACATTCATTAAACAAATGTACCCAGCTTTCTTACAAACTTATATTTCCTTAATATCTTTTGTAGATAGTAATTTTTCAAGCAATACCATACCTTTCCACCACTTTGAACATTAGAAACGTCCGAGACCACATTTCGTCTCGTTGACGTAGGCATTATCAAAGCCATATTGTCAATCTCATTTGCAGAAATGAAATTAGTCTCTTCTCGTTTGAAATATTGAGATTTAGACCATAAGTTAAATATTTCAGCAACATGGTTGTACAAATGCTCAGCCTCAATCGTATTATTTTTCAGCCAATTGTTTCTTTGATAGTCCACGTATTTTATAAGTAATGGGTAGAAGGCGTAGATATCTCGGACCAAAAGCTGCCACTCCTCTTGAATTTGTCCTTCAAGCTACAAAAATGATATACAATAAAGGCCATGCGTCTCAAAAAACTTTTGAAGTCGTTCTTAGCTGAAGAATAACCTGAGAAGTGTCATCAGTGCCTGATTTTAGGAAACCTCTGACCGACTCTTCTTTATGGAACATGGCATCAGTCCGCTTTCGCAACTTTTCAGCCAATGGAAGAATGGGATCTCGTAGAAGTGCTTCAGTGGAGTTAATGATAATTTGCTGAGTAAAACTGGCAATTCGTGTCATCCAAAGAGCGCTTTCATTTCCAATGTTATTCTTGATAAGATTTAGCACGCTTCGTAGCAACTTGTTCATGTGTTCCACAGTCACATTAGAAACGTGAGCACTAAAAATATTATATTCAATCTGAGATAATACTGTAATTCCTCGACTGCAGCATTAATGGACGCATACAAATCTTAGATGAGAAATAATGCGATAAGAAAATATTTCTTACTCAGGAGCAGCGGTTGTATTATTGTCAGGTCCTTGAGCCCACCAAAACGGCAAATATGAGCAAAGCATTGGCAGTGAAATGTCAATAATGTGTGGTACATCGTTATACGTCTTCTCAGCATCCACAAAGCTTTCGACAGTTTGTATCATTTGATCAAGAGTAGGAATGCTTCCCCCCAATCTAGCCATAACGTCCTGCGCTTGCAAAGAAGCGTCTTGCATCTTGTTGACAAGCGAATACGGATTATTTTTATTCAACGTAGGTTCCAAAAAGGCTATTGGGAAGGTAGAACAAAAGGCACCCAAACAACTCCCTATAGCCGGGCGATATCTTTCAATCTCAATTTTCATATATTTCCGATTCTTTGCCAGATTCGGATCCGTTCCTAAGGTGTACAAACTGTTCAGCATCTTATAGCAAGCCACTTGGAGGTCGTCTAGCAGCAAATCACTTCCATACTCATATGAAGCGAGATGATCAAACATGGAAGTAAGGACGGGAAGAACTACAGCATTGACGTAGTTCAGTGAAGTACATGTCTTCAAGTGAGTACCCCTCAAGTAAGAATATTTCCCTTCTTGTAAATTGGTAATGCTTTTTCCCAAATCTTCAGCCACATTATTGAAAAAGGTAAGCATTGAAGTACGAATAAATTCTGGACAGCTTTTTGTAATTGATTTAGCATCAAATGCCTTCACCAAAACTTGTAATACTCTTACAGTCATTTTAACATCACTTCCAAACGCATTGAATTTGCTTCGCATTAAAGAAGACAGTCGGCAAAACAGGGTGGCAACCATTTCTTTCTCTTTTAGCGACGCTGCTCCACCAGTGTTACCTGGAGTAGCTATGAGAATAAAGTACTGCCTGTTTGTATTGAAGTATTTCTCCATAAGGGGCAAGACAACTTTGGAGAAAAACTTTACATCTCTCGTTGTCTCCTTGAAACTACTCCTTCGGCTAAAATTTGAAGATGGCACATGAGATTTCATGTTGATGGAAGAAATGTCCAAATAATGTAGCAATTTTTCGAGGAAGTTGTAAGCAAAGCGTCTTTCCAAGCTTGCAGCCGCGGCTCCAACTACATCTTCATCTATTGCTGGGCCAGCTTTTGCTCGGTGGAGCTTATAGCCTTGAAACTGGACGTATTTCAACAGTTCTGTGTTACGGTCTCGATCTTTTTTCTTCTCCTTATCTGTCAGTAGGTCGTAGGGGACGAGTTGAGGATGAGGGCATCCCCCAGTTGTCTCAATCTCTTCCTTCTTCTTTCTGGCCCAAATGTCATGAGCGTTTTCGGCCAACTTCTCCGCAGTATTTTGCATTTCTCTGCTCAAAGTCAAGTTGGCCATATCTACAGGCCTTGGACTGTAGCTGAAGGGGGCACCAGCCTCATTTCCACCAATACTGCCTTTTGATGTTCTCCTGGTACTATTTCCCCGCATAGAGGCTATATCAACATCTCCTTGTTCGATATTCCAATTTAAGGCTAGAAGGGCTCTCACAGAATCTCTGATAGGCTCCTTGTAGCGTTCTCGTTCATAGTCATTCAGTTTCATATAAGGTCTCAAACGAGGATGACTTTTCTCATTCCATGAGTATTGCTCGCCAAACTTCCAGCCGTTGTCTAACTTTCTCCGTGACCAGGCATCATGGTAATGCTCCGAGAATTTGACAATAAGATTGTTAAGTTCTGCGGTTATCTGCACGGAAGTCGTCTCAATGGGACAAGGCTGATATGGACCGTTGTCGCCCTCAGCGTCTGCAGCACTTTTAGCTAATTCTCCATCCATCGCAGCAGACAAGCTGTAATCTGGTGGAAGGGCACATCCGATAGCAGTTAGACAGGGCAATGCTTTACTGAAAAGGTCGGGGTCGTAATCCATCTTTGCAAGAGATTCAAAAATGTTACTGAAAAGCATCATGGTCAATCGCTTTTCTTCTTCACTGGCAACTCCGTAAGCACCTTGACCCCCTGATGCTCCGTAGTACTTACTGCACCGTTCGTAATGCAAGGTCAGCAATCTCAAAGCTACTGTTGTGTACTCTGTCAGCTTAGATACATCTACTGTTAGCTTTCTAAGCAGTTTCAAAAGCATATTGGGTTGCATTTCTCGTGTAAGCGCGACAAGGAAATCAGAGACAGCTTCTCGTTGTCCCTTGGTGAGCATTTTGTTTTTGGATAAACGGTAAACTGTGTGCAGGGTTGCATCTAATAAACTGGCATAGTTCTCAGATTCAGCGTAAAATCTTGAGTGCTTGATTAACAGTGGAAGAATTGAATTTCCAATGTAACGGTTCAATGCTAGACCCATTTCAGAATCTCCACCATCAACCTAAAGAAATCAAATGACTTATATATATTTTAGAGTACCCAAAATCATTAATCTGCGCATTGAGCCCTTACCCTATCCAACATAGTTGCAGCTCTCAAATCAGGTAAAAAGGCATCTTCGAGCAAACGGAAGAACAAATCTCTATCTTCAACTCCATAAACTCTTTCTAAAAAGAGAACAATACTCTGTTTGTGGTTTGGAACTAGACCAGGAGGCATATCCCTCTTGGGAACATCACCAGGTAGACCAAGGCTTTGGAAACTAAATCTCAAACTTAATGCTCCCCTCAGATCTTCCAAAGGTACAAGAGACCTTAAAATTGCCCGAGCTCTCAAAGACTCGTTTTTCCCTTGAGCAATGACCCCAGAATCTGGAGCACATCGGCCAAGAAGGTCAACAAGCGTGCAGTAAAATGCTAACGTAGCTGCTCCCGTGTCAATATAATCTTCATCCTCCTCGGACTCAGGCATAGGATGGTCTAATTCTCCCACATTCTCTCCATTATTCTTTGCAGATATTCGGTCCGACATCTAAATCACCAAAATCAAAATTATAAACCTATATTTCTCCCCCAACCTATGCTTCTAATAGCTGATAATTCATATAAAAAATGCAAACCGGTACCTTATTCGCATCCATAATTGCACGTAAAAGTCCATCACCTTCTCCCCTGAGGGCAGGCCCAAGGCACTCTGGTCGACGGATAAGAAGACGAATGACAAGATTAGCATTCTCTTCAACACTTTCTCCTCCAACCCAGACACAGAACCGGAGAAAGTCCAGGTATCTTTCCCCTTCAACTGGATCCCAACCAAGATCGGGATAACCCTTCTCTACCAGCTCTGTATTTGACTGTAAACCACACCGAGACAAGTACACGGCTATTTTCTCCAGTAAATGCTCTCTGCAAGAATGATAAAAAATTGAGATAACCCATTGATTAATTCTCCGTATTATCGTTTGTAAGCTTGAATTGCCTCAAAGCCAAAGCCAACTCGGTATTTTCCATTAAAGACGAATACGCCACATCCAATGGCGTACTTCCTCTCAGAGAAGGTCGGCTCAGTAGAATATTACTGTTCTCCAACAGGAATCCCAAATGTTCGAACATGGCCTTTTGATTTTGACGTGAGGTTCTGCAGAAGTAGCATAGGAATCGACAGCAACCAACCACCATTTCATGAGACGTGTCCTTAAATTAGTTTACAAGAATTGTTTAAGCAATAAATTCTGGAAAAAATATTCATTGCATGGTTTTTTTTTACTTTTTCCTTCGCTGGTTGTTCTCCACCTTCACCAGTGGTTGCCCCACCCTGAGCTTCAGATTGAGCTTGCTGACGACCAAGAGTGTTCATCATTAAAGCCATTACATTTTCATGGACACGAAGGATTCGAATAAGGTCTGGATGTTGGAAAAATATGTGGTTGTTCACGAGTTCCCTATCACAAAACAAAACCTTATATCATAACATTCCTTCTGTGTCACTTCTATCCGACATTTAACGCTTGACTTGTCATTACCAGAGTAAAAATCTCATGAGACCCTCCTCATCATGAGACATCTGAACTGGAAGCAGTGCTCTAATTCGACTTAATCCCGTCCACATTTGCTTGATATGTGGGACAGTTTTGCTACTAAAGACGTAGGTTTTCTCTAGAGATCTAATTAGCTCTCCTACGACATCGTACTGACGGAGTAGTAATCTACGGATAAGCAGAATTGATGTGACAGAGGCAAACCTTTGATACTTTCATATTTAGTTAACTGTCACAAATCCACTTACCCAAACATTTCTCTAACTAGCACAGGAGACTCGAAATGCGTTTCCTCGGCCCACCGAACAATCGTTCTAGTGAGAATCTTTCTGAAGTTTTCTGCAAAATTCAGCATATTTTAAAATGCTGCTTCTCTTTGACATAAAATGATCATAAAGGATGTAAAGAAACACCTTCAGGTAGTCTCTCCCTTGGAGGCTCTTCTTCCTTTGGAGGCTCTGGGGGCTCAAGCTTCTTGACAATGTTGAGCATATTAATGACTTTGGTAACGAGTCCGAGTTTACCACCATCCGCTCCGTCATCCTATAAGAACGATTTCATACACAAAATTCTTGAACAACTACTGTCATCAAGCTCTAGTAATGTAATAACGCCTCGTCATGTCACCTCAGCAGCCCCTTCATCTATAACTCCATCCAAGGATATTTTTTCCATCAAGCATTGATGCATTTCGGTCAACTCTGTTATAAGTTGCTCTCCACAGGGTTTGTTGTCTTCGTCATCCATTTCTAAATTTTTAAATCCTAGAATAGATTTCATTTGTTCCAAGGGCGGACAGCGGAACTCTCGAGTTTTCTTTGCTGCAATGGCTGACGGCAAATCCGATTGTTTGACTCCTACGTAACGTTTCAACTGATCCTGTAAGTTTTTTTATGTATTTGTCAGTTAAGTTTTTGAAAACATTTATTAACTGTTAAAGGATTCCAACACGTTAAGGATAAATTCCAAATATGTATCTTATCTTACGACTTGGACTTCTCCAATATAATCGTGACTAAATGCAACTATAGACTCGACTCGATGTCTTAGCTGAATATCGTTCATGTGATGAAGCATGTAGCACATTTGGAGTTTAACTCCTTCGGCTAACTCCATGTACAATAGTCCCTTGCGGTGATCCTCTTCATCAATAATTTCGGATGCGGATGAGAAACGCACAAAAAGGAACACCCCAGCTAAAATTTACCCCAAAATAAGTCTTGGAATACACCTAATGTTATTAAAATAACATTTAAAGTACATTTTAGTTTCTCTGGATCCCATGTAATAGGATCGATCATTATCAAAAGTCGTTCAAGATCAGCATCCTCGATTACTCCTACCAATAGGAGCTTGTCAAGCAGCTTTAGTAATGGCCTGTATTTCATTAAACAATTAAATAAATACATTCCCTTTACTGCGTGTAAATGCTGTTGGTAAGATTAGAGATTAGATAATAGTAAAACCATACACAAATAAATTTTCATTGCTTCCCCCAATGGGATCCCGATTATGCACTTGATTAAGCCTAACTGCATCTTCCAGAGCCTTCATTGCAAAATCTCGGACAACTTGAAGTGGGAAGTAAGGACTACTGAGGAGTTTGATATCATCCACTTTTTCCCTGATAGGAAGATAACATTCTCATAGACATTTTCAAAGAAAATCATAAATCATAAAATACATAAAAAGGCATCATTACTCAATATCTGTCATTTTCATTTCCGGTCGGACGGACAAAGTTGTAACAGATCGGATGCTGTGCCTCATTGATTCATCCTCATATAAATCTTTTAGATCTGGAGTCAGTGGGATAATGTACTCATTCTTGCATCCCTCCCTTTTAAAAGCATGCATATTTTTTCATGTAAGTATAAGCCAACGACTCATCAGAATAATTAATTCTGCCATCTATAGATTGGCTTACATGGTCGTAGCAAATGATTCCAAGTGCAAAGCAATCAAAAGGTCATAAAATCCTCTTCGTAGCGGACCGGACATGTACTCTTCTTGAATACAGTACAACAATTGCTTCTGATCAACATAGCCACAAAGGCTGTGAGCAGCTTTGAAGTTGGACTGATAACACAGAGCTGCATACAATGTCAGCGTGTGATAATGGAAACTGTCATGAAGAAATTAAATTAAAATCGCGAAAATATTTAAAAGTCGATACAGATTTGATTGAATCATAAACCTTAAAAGCTTCTCCATCTCAATAAGTTCTAAAATATCTATGCATCTGTCTTCTTCTGGAATATGTAAAGCCAACATAGATACAGGATCCTCACATAGTGTAGACCACCCTCGCAATTCAGAGAGTTTCAAAGCATGGATTTTCAATGAGGTATTTGGAACGCGAGCCCATTGATGAGACCTTAGAAATTGTGTCTTAAGCCTCGGTGGAAACTAAAAATATACAACGAAAGCTCATAAGCATCAGAAAGGACAACTAGGGGACTTATAGACTTCCGGCTGAATGAAATACATACTTGGGGTGTAAGATGTTTTCCGGAATTCAATAATACTGCAGAAGACAATGGCAAAGTAGTTGCCGTTCTTCCTAACTCAACTTGTAACATGTCTTTGCTTGTGGCTTCTACAAACACTGCCGGAAATAGTTTTGTCCCAGGTTCCATCTATTTTCAGAACAATTTTTTTAAACTCTAGTAGTAAAATATTTCAAAAAGTCCCAATCTTCAATTAAACAGAATACCTTAAAAGCATATTTTGTGGGCTTGTTATCGCACGTGAAGGTAATATAACCTGTTGCAGTATCTACAGAACATCCGATAAACATCCCTTGAGTGCCCTTCCCCGTCGAATCTTGAGAAACTTGGTTGAACAGCTCATCGGCTCTTAACATGTAGCATGAATTTCTCTCCACACTATCATATAAGATTAGCGATAAGATTCACGTTAAAGAGGTATTAAAACGGAGGTAGTTCATCTGTTACTCAACTGACCTTTCAACTTCACTATCAAACTCATCAATCGCTGCAATAGTGACCGTTCTGACTTGCTCATTTGAAAAGGAAGTGCTGTGAAAGTGATATTGGGTGGTGACCCAGCCTACAAAGACATGACTTGGGTCTTGTCCAGGAAAAATTCTCACCCCGTAGAAGTACTCATTGATCAGATTCAGACAATCGGCATCGAAAAGTTCATCTTCACGGACTTCCTGATCCTCACTCATAGGTTGAGGTTGCATTGATGGTGATCCACCCTTACGTTCTGGCACTGCTGGTGGAACCACCTTAAGATTGCTCTGTAAAATTAATGGAACATTTACCTATACCCGACCACTCTGATTTTATAGCGGTTGTCTATTCGTATTTTTATATTAACCTGAGACAGCCTGATTTCTGCAGACCTATTGACACTTAATTGGTTTGGGTCTTGGGCTTCAACTTCTGGCGTCCTGGAAGATTTAGATCTTCCTTGCGGACCTTCTTCACGCTTGCTACGGGAGAAGAACCTGGGACAAAAGTAAACTGTATAGTAACTCTACGTTAACCCCGACCGACGCTAACTAAATCAATTGCCATTCTACTAAACTAAACTATTATTTTTACAACGCACGTAAACCACCAATATGAACACGGTTAAACCCAAAGGATAGATTACACATTTGTTAAAAGGTACGAATAAGCATAAGCAAGTTTTGTTAGCTTACCGATTTGCGTATTCTTTTCCAACTTCAGTTATTTCCTCAAGCGAATACATGCTAGTGATGCTAGGCATAAGGTATATCAAAACAACGGGCTAATCAGGTTATCAGTTTTTAGGTTTTAGGATAGTTTAGAAAGGTCTAATTAAAGTTAGTCTTTTCCAATATATATTATATAGCTTCTACATCTCTGCATGATGTCCCTACAAAGTCACACAAGCCTACGAAGATTGATACATTTACTTGAAAAACTTTCCAAACTTTTTTATATTCCAAAAATTCTGTTAATTGTTTTTCCACTCCAAAAACTGTTAATCTTTGTGTGTGCGATTTGTACTAGTTGTCATTATTTTTACAAACCTGAAAGGAGATTTTCCACGCTCTTTCTTTTTTGGATCGGGGTCAGGACTCAATTGATCCTTACCACTTCGGTCCATTCTCATGTCATTTGAAGCTCCGTCTAATTCCCCAAGGTCCATGGATGATGCACCAGCATCTTCATATCCAGCGATATCAGACCCACCACTGCGAGGTGGTTTGGGTGGAGACTTTATTGTCTTTCGGGATTTTCTAGAAGGCGTAGCTTCCGGTTGGTCTTGTTCTGCTGCGTCGTCTGAGTAGCTTCGTTGCAGATCTGAATTGTATTATTAATGGACATTTAAACTCTACGGATTCTAAGTATTTTTTGGCTTCACTACTTTTAACTAACCTTTAATATCATTAATGGAAAATCCAGCTTTCTTCATGGATTGCTCAAACTGATTGGTTCTTGTAATCTGTGCCGTGGCCTTAAGTCTATGCTGGCGTACCCGAATTTCTTGCCATCTTCGAATTTTTTCATCCTCGCTAAAATCATCCATACGTTTCCAAAATAACATACTGACCTAAACCCGTTCTGAAATTCCAAAACGATTGAAATGTTTGGGATTCTCACTCTATAAATTCATCTTGGCAGATAACTGGAAGAGAAAGTCGGAGGAATTCCCAGTTGGCTTTCTCCATAGTCTCAAACGTCTTATGACTCAAGCGCAGACTTGGTGGCGAGTCAGTTCCTGCAGGAATTCTAGTGACTTCAATGTTAGATTCATCGTTATCATCGACGTTGTCAAAAATTGGCTGGTCTTTAGTATACCAGAAGGTCATGGCTCTGTTCATGTTTCTATGTACAGACAGTCAAACGTGGTGGATTCATACAAAGCCTTTTCAAGAGTATCTGTTAACTTCATGTTCACATAAAGTTGTCAAACTTACACACAGAAAGGTTCGTAACCTTCTTGTAAGCCACAAAGTGTAAAGTATTTCAGAGCATTGACATCGTGACCAAATATCATTTTTGCCTTTTGACCCACTCCCAAAGTACAGGCCGGTACAAATCCTTCCCCTTGAACTTCCGTGAACGCTACTTCACCTCCCATGGAATCCATGAGAAGTTCGCCATTTAAGGAAAAGCCTATTTATAATGAATTCCACTGTAGTAATCTTGGTGGATAGTTTTCGTTGCGGGGGGTGGGGGGTTAAACCAATTTTCGCTGAAGGAAGGACAATTTACATAAACACGTTCATGGTAAGACTTAGAGGTAGGTGTTTAGCAGTTACTAGTTAAAGACAACACGAATACAAACGTCTGTTTCATGCATTGTAAGAACTCGCAATCCTTCTGACTTTCTTCGTACAGTGACATTTCATTCATTAGCAAACTTACTGATAGTTTTGTCAATCATGTCGAGAAACACTCCTATCACATCGCCTTCATGGTACTGTTTCCCAAAAGAGTCAACCGTTCCTCCACACAGTTTCTCTTCCTTTTACATGGAAATGCCAAAGCGCAAAGGGAACATTCGCACATCGGTCAGGGGAGATGCACAAGGTATGGTAGAGGTTGGATAGAATAAAAATAATAAACATTAATTTAAGTAACCCAAGATTTAGTTCCAGATTACATTACTTGACTGGATATAAATAATATCTGAGTTACTGAAAAATCGCACTTCAAATTTCCGTGAACTCATTATTAGATCGTTTTTCTGATGCAAGTGTTTTTATGTAACATAACTCTGGCCCACCCTAATTAACTTATAGGTGTCTTTTAAAATGCAAAGGTTTAAACACCGTTTTGCTGAATTACGTTGCATATCTTCATAATGACCATGCTGTTCAAAAATCGGGTTACAGGGGACAGTTATGGAGTAAACAAAATAAATTTCTTGTCATTCATAAAAAAAAATGACTAACTGCACATTAAAGGGAAGAGGTTCGATTAAGAGTAAAAAATCAGCCCATTTCATAGAGGCGTTTTGACATAGGAAAGAATGGATGTCATCCAGTACCAGCTTTTAAAATACTCACTCAAAGCTCTGTTCTCGACATCAATTAAGCAACCGACGATATCTCCAACAGCCGGAGTCCTTCCATAACTGTCTGCTATATTTTGGTGAATCCTTTCATTCTATTTTTAAGCATATTAAATTCACATCCAGATTGACATCTAACCAGAATTTAGCTATTTTTATGTATCGTTGAAAACATTGCAATTGCAAAGCTCATATAGGGCCGTTTTTCTCCGTTTTAACCTGGTAATAAACTTTAATGCGTAAATATTCCACGTTTCAACTTACATTAAAACCATCAAAGGCCCATGAAAACTCGTCGCTACCAATTTGACACCCAGGTTTGCAGTCAATTCTAGCCCAACCAACTCGCATTGGACCTTCAGTAAGGACTTCGAACTCATAATACCTAAAATTACCAAATTTATTATGAATCCTATACGAATGGTCTATAAAGCTTAATAGCTCACCATTTTCCAGCAGCAACACCGTAAGTCTTTTCAGCCCTGTAAGTTCGGTAATCAGGCTGATTACTGGGTCCATTGGACTCTTTTACAACTACGAAGAGTACAAAAAGTATTGCATTGTCTAAGTACATTACGGTTGCGCTACGAATGCAGTGCCCGATTAATTATTAAGATAACTATAGATTTACCATCATGCGGTTCCCCAGTTGGAGGTTCGAGAACATATCCGTAAACTAATAGTGTTCGAACCGTTTCACTGGCAGTATCCCTGAAACGTTTTCATGAAGGCCAAGAACATAAGTTTGAGAATCAAAATTTTATTTTTTCAGAATTTGTGACTATTACCAATTGGCAATCTTAATGGCTTCATCTACTTTGCTATACGGTACTAAATGAGGGCTCCGTCTCAAATCGGAGTCCTAAAAGCGCATTAAATGTAACTTATACTCTTATACAGTCCCAGTTAAGGTATTAAACTGAAGCGTTGAATAAACCATACTTCGTTTAGACCATACGTCCATCCTTCGGAAATCCTTTCTTTAGCCCACATATTGTGCGTATTTTCGGCCAAATGGTCTACCAACTCCTCTAGTTTTGGAGTTAATGATATCGCGCTGAGGTCCAATGGAGCAGGTTTGTACCCATTGGGCTGCATGAATGGATCATTTGGAAGACGGATACTGCGAATTCTTGCAGGTGGCTTATCCAATGAAATATGATAACCCAGTGACACAATAGTTCTGAAAGAGGTTTAATCCTTCAACTAGTACCTAACTATTTCAGGGATAAGTATGCTATTTGCGTGAATAAAGGATTACTTCAAAGTATTTCCAGCAAGTTGTACATCATATTTCTTTTCACCCTCCGGTAACCTCTCGAATGGAACGAGACAAGGATGAGTCTTGTCGTAATCATCTCTGTAATCCCCATACATCCAACCTGCTTCTATTTTATTCATGGCCCACATCTCATGAATGTTTTCCGCTAGTTTGTCTCGAACCGTTTCAACAAATCCAGGAAGTAGAACCTTTACAAATTCAAAATGAGCTTCATCCAAATTAAAGCTGAGAAAGAAACACTTTTCTTGTATGAAAGTATCTTACATGTTCCGTATCAACTGGAGTTGGAACAAAGGCTGAATCGTCTGCTACTAACATTGGGCCAGCGAGCGTTGTTTTGCGTAAATCTCCAAAGTAGAAGCAAGGGTCGATTACCAAAATTTGAGTTGGAAGAAGGCACTCCACCAAAGGTGAATGGTTCTCGGGAGAAGGAAATCTCAGCCTACCTTGATCTCCACCAAGAAGGAATCGGCAACTGGATAAAATTATGTTAATATGACTTAGATCTTAACGAATATCCCTACAGGAGTATGACCAAGAAGCCTACCTGACTTTAGAAGACATGCTAACAACGGGATAAAACATTCCATTAAGGTTAAAGCTTTTGAAAGCTCCTCGGATTTTAACCCCATTAAAATAGAAGGTCATCATTGGAACGGAAAGATCTAACGCGCATCCAATAACATCTCCCTTTCTGATAAAAGGTTCCGCAGAGCCTGGAACAACGCACGTGCTGCGGCCACCTAAACCAATTAAAATGGTTTACATTGAAGCTTGTAAAATAATTTAAAGCCTAGAATACACCACAGAAAGTAAAAAGCCGAAATGTAAATCAGTATAACAATAACAATTAATTGCATTAGCTCGATGCTCTAAAGCCCTCATTCATTCTTCGTACCAGCCCATAAATATGCTCCATCAAATCCGTATGAATAAAGGTCATCTCCTACTCCATTTCCTCCCCACTTTTCTCCTCCACCAGGATAAGGAATGTAACTAGGAATCCACAAAATTGTACGATTATTAGCTCCAGTAGGAGCAATTGTTATAAAGTGCATAATGAAACACTACTTCCAGTTTTACGCTAAACGTTACATATTCCTCGGAAAAACTACATGATTCAATACAACCCTTACCCTGCTGTATTCGCCCATCCAATTCTAAGATGAGATGGCATATGCGTGGCCTGCTCTATGTGATCCAGAGTCACTTCAAAGTACCACTTATCATACATTGCAGACCCTTCCACCTTCCCGACAAATATGTTGGGCCGAACGCTTCATAATGGAATTAAAAATTGTCAACTCAGTTTCCAACTCTTACAGAAGATTTTAAGATTTCATCTCAGAGTTTTCTTACCTTCCAACATGATCCACTAACTGAGTATGAAGTAGCAAGTTTTTCCCAGGTAGAAGATAATCAGAAATATTATTTTGCGAGGAACGAACAGCAACTCCATTACCCACACATAGAGAACAAAGTACATCCAAAACCTTTGGATCCCTTCCATGTTTCTCTAGAAGCGATATGATCACTTTGATATGTTCTTCCTGTTCATGAACCGAAATCATATTTTATTTTAAGCATTGCTTTGCAGGTTGCGTTTTAGAAATACATGATTTCCAAATACAACGAACCCTCATCATATTCAAGGCTTCGGGTGAGTCGATTAGCACACAGTGAAGTACATCAAGCATTCCACTTCCTTCGCCTGAAGCCTGGGAACCCAACCGACTGAACAACCAATTCAGTCTATTTACATTGGCAAATTGAGCGCAATTTGTGTGATTGCCTTTGATTATTGCAGCTGATAAGGAAGTAAACGATTGCATTATGTATTAGATTATCTATAATTGTATTATTTCGATTTTTCTAATACGATAAGCATAGCTTTGTATTCAAATAAAGTGTGTAAATAGCTAAGCGTAAGTCCTTCTCACCAAGTAATTGGTATAAGTAGGCCGTAATTGCGTCAAAATTTTGGCCAGCATCTTCCGTAGCCAGAGTGGCTAAGTGGCCTTGAGACGTAATTGTGTTGATGTTGTCAATCGCGTCAAGGATTAGGTTAAGAATTCCTTCTTCTTGGAACAAGTCTTGGCGATTTCTCAAAGCCCTTAATCTGTTTTGCCTTTCTTCATGTTCTGCATAGATAAGATAAGCCAGAAGAAAGGTATAAAGATCCTCAAATTATCATAAAAATTTGGAGATCCGAGTCACTTTCAGGATAGGAAGAAGGATTTGGTTCCAAATAAATTTAAGGATAATAAAGTAAATCCAACATAAGCGTGCTGTAGTGCTGCATTACAAGTGTGAAGGGAATTGTTCGACTGTCTACTTGAGTGAATCGTCTCGTCATATTGCATTGCATGCATGCTCGTTTTAATTTTCATTCACATACCCGTTTCGTCTTCGGGTTGAGCAAAATAATTGATGAGATCCTCCAAGCACATGACCATTTCACCCAGATCCACCGTCTTGAAAAACAAAGATCGCCTTCGGTTCGTTTGAAGAGTTTCCAAGCCCCTGCAATGAGTAAATAGGTATGTTTGGCTGGATACATCAAACTCAAATGCAGAAAAAACATGGAACAAATATGCAGAAAATTAGAAAATGAAGAAGAATGTCCCAAAAGCATATTTAAAATAGTTTCAAAAGCCCATTAAACCTCTCATATGACCAAACTTTCTCTGAGAATGTAAAGTATGCATGTAATCATATTTATTTAAAGCTTTTTCTTAAAAGTTCGTTACACGCTTCATATATGCATTCCTTAAATTGAGCTTTAATTTCCCCAGCGAATTTAATGCTTTCCAGTCCAAAAAACTTTCACATCCTGTCACTTTCCCTGTCTGATCTAGCTTGATGTGCTCATTGTTAGTATATAGCTCCATCCAATTTCTCATTTCATTCTTGTACCATTGGAATTTGGAAAAGTGTTGACAGTTGACAGTAAACTTATTTACGGTTTTTATAAAGTCGTATTTTTCATGCCATTCAGTAGAATTTAGAACTCAAGACCGTGTGTAATCTTTCCTTACTTAATAAAACGAGTAAATAAGGATGAACATTTCCGGATAACGCGAGCAGTTCGGGACTCTTCCTCTTGACTTCTGCTGAATTCAACTCCATCATCCATTTTCCCTTCTTCGTGTAGTACAGCTTGTTTCTCTTCAACTTTCCCCACTCCCTTCTTCTTAGTCTCGTACGCCTAGACATGACCATAGTGAAAGTTGTTGAAATAGAAAGTTCCTAAAACCCCAAGAACTGCTGTAATGCATCTTTAGTAGAATTTTACTTTGCACTAGACTAAAGAGAAAGTTCTTCTAGATAGAAGAGACCCATTTACTTTAACAACGTGCATTTTTACATCCGTATCCTGGTTGAAAAAGGCAGGAAGATTTAAGAGGGTCGGATATTGAATTTTAATGGTAGACAAAAAATGGCACCACATAATCTGTAAGCTACTGCTTATGCCCTAATATTATCTTACTCGTCTATTCTGTCGTATTAACCTTGCAATCGTAGCTTTGCTCCTAATACAATTTTTAGAAATAGGACTAATATTTCGGGCGAAAGAAAGTCATATTAAGTACATGCTAGCGTCATAAAAACCTCATGGTGATGGTACTGAGCTCCAGATGAAATTTACTAATGAGTACTCCAATCTAGATTCATACTTGACTATACGTTTTTATCCCAACGCGAAAAGCATTATAACATGTACAACTTATGTATTTTTTCAATGCTAGCTTTCAATGTGTACCTTGTACGTAAGCCAAAGGCTAGTTTCCATGTGTTGCACAATGACTGTGCTGTCACCATACTTGATTACAGGACTACCAATAACCTCCAAGTCTTTGTCTTCAAGTTGAGCCTTCTGGTCATCTTTCTCTTCTCTGAGGTAGAAGCATGTTGAAGCGAGAGTTGCATCTTGCCTGGAATTTAAAGTTACTACTATAATAAACAGTCATCATTTGTCTGCAGATATTAGCCTGCAACATATTTCTTGTTATCTTGTTTAAACAACGAATTAATTTATTCTTGCCTGTGGACTAAAATGAGATCATTATTCTCTGTTATTCCCAAGTATCTTCCTGTAGTGATATGTCGGATTCTCAAGGGATGCATCCAATTTATAAATCCACCAGCCCACTTGGTCCTGGCTAGTTCCAGCCTCCATAAAGACCTGGCTTGGTTAACAACCTCTCCTCCCTCATATACGACCATACTAAATCAGATTCAAACCGAAACAGGATTTAAGTGAATTCTGCCTTTTTGTGGAATACAGAAACAGAACAGAAAAGCCATTTAGAGAACTGGGGGGCTTGGCTGGGATTTGGATTGTCCTTGGTTGAGGTTAGGTAGGAATTGTTTGGACTTAAGGGTAGAGATCGTAAAAAGTAGAATGCTTTCCTCTATGCTTATAAACTTACTTTTGGTCCGGTTGTTCAGACCAAGTAGGCGGAATCGTAAGACATTCATCTCCTCCGTGGAAAAATCGCAACACTTCTCCACCAAAGACATAGCCTAGTTTAAGTAGAAAAGTACAGTATAATACTGGAGGAAATAGTAAGCGAATGGATAAAAATCGATCATGACGTTAAAATAGATCTCGGTTACCAAGACCGGTTGCCGGTTGACTCTAAACCGGAAGAGTAAGGCCAATGCAACAAGAGATATAGCGAGGAAATTGTTTTTTTGCTTGAGCGAATCGATCATTGTTATAAAGATTGAATTTTTATGGATACATAAAAACGAAATTGCCTATGGAAATAGTTCCATTGCACTGCATTTCCACTACTGATTCTTAATGTCAAACAAGTAGACATTTTTACTACGTAGAAAGAGGAATAATCTTGAATTTATTTCAGTTGAATCCTTTTGAATCATCTTATCCTGTTATATAAAACGTAAGCTCACACAGAAAAGGATACTTTTCATAAGACGAATAAAGTGCACGACGTGGTTATGGCTGCTTGTATATTTTGAAGTTGAATTCGCCTTAAATGCCAACCTATTTGAATTGAAACTGCTATCAAAAACTCAACTCACCCACATACTTCATCCGACTTAGTCCCGTTCCAAACGGCTGAACTGACCAGTGGGTGACGTGGAAAGATGCATTCACAATGGTATTATCCCCCTCACGAACAGATTGCTGGGAAAACATAAGCATATTACATAACTCATTCTAACTTTCCCTCGTACATTCTGACATGCATCAAATAGCAAGACATACTTTCACTGGTTTGTTTCGTTTCGTTCATGTACTTTATAGCAAGCATGAGATAAACGAGATAGGACGACTTGAGCGAACAAAAACGCTTCCTCTGATAATAAATTAACTCACCAAGTATCTCTCAGTGGCCACAGAGACAAGAATCAAATCATCACCAACACGAACTTTCTCTCCTTCAGATCTCTGCTTAGAAGCAGGATGAACCGTCCACCAACACGCCTCCCCTAGAATTACACATCCGACAAACTTATTAAAGATGTAACTTTTTATTTTAAATGAGGGTTATGCAGCTGAAATCAGCAACTCTGACAGATGAAAAGTGAAGACTCGTGCTTTTAAAAACGGTCATTTGCGTATAAACTTGCTTGCGCTTTTGTTTCTGGAAAATCCTAATTAAAAGACATTGACGCCTCCTCAACTTTATCTAGACATACAATACTGTAACGGTATCAGAAATAGTGTAAATTAAATCTTTTACGGCGTGAGCTAAAGAAGTTTAACATCTCACATATAAATTCTTGGTAGTTTTATCACGATTTTTTACTTTCCTTTAACTTGCATTGCTCGTCCGTTTACCGTTACCCTATTGAATACTTGTAATGCGATCTATATAGCCCGTCTCAACCCCAAATGGGATTTTGGATACATGTTTTATTTTCCAAATGATACCCTTTGGCATGTTCTTTTAGAACCTAAGTTTTTCAATGATATCACTGCGTTTATGGTGAAAAAGTATATTTTACTTCTTACGCTCTGTTTAGCGATAAAGTAGTTTATAATAGCAACAGGTTTTTTTTACCGTGGGAGTGTTCCTGCAAGCCAACATCGAACGCTAGTTTATCATTTCCGGACGTAGTTGAAAGACAGGCAAGGTACTGCAATAAAAGGGAAAGTTACTGTCACTGAGGCAATTTTGGTAGTCTGTCAGGGAGTTGAGCAAATGGATTGGGAATCTCAATCGGATTCCTTTTCATGCTTAAGCTTAATTCCCCTAGACTCGTTCTAAATTAACATTACTATTTCTCTCTATGTGGTGCTAGTTGGATGGAAATCTCCACTATGCAATTAAAATGGGAAATTACATTGAGCCTCGCGAATAAATAATGCTTACCATATTACTATTCTGGTGGCGCAAAAGAATAGCATTGCCGTAAAGCAATGTCCGATGACCAGATCCCGTTCCTTTTCCCTAAAAAATACGTTTCATTTCATTTTTCATGGAATTAATACATCTACCACTAAAACAACTGTGCATAGTTAAATTAATTGCCAAGTAAGTAGCCACCAAGATCTCATACACCACTGCCTAACAGCAACAATTCTGTTAGAAAAACTACACTAGTGAAAGTACAGTATAAAGAAGAAACGTGTTTGCATAGTTAATTACATGACCCGTGTAGTTTGTGGGTTCATAGAAAGCCTTTGCATGTTTGTAATTCATTTTAATTTGCTTCCTACAAGAAAGTTTCATAATATTTTTTATCTCCGTACCCCTCATCAATACATTTCTTTAGGAAATAACCACGGAAATCCTGACCCCTGACCTATGTAGTTCATTCTTTTGAAAAAGCTTCAGTATCTTTAGTGTTAAGGAATGTCTAAGCTTTCATAATATTCTTTAAAACTTTGAATAAGACATTTAAAAGAAGTTCGCATGCGGTAAACTGATTGGAGTTCTCTCCATACATGTTTTCAATATTCCTTCACCTTCCTATATTCCAAGTTTATGTAATGTTTTATTGGGACCCTTTTCAGTGTTTAACATTCAAGAAACATATTGAGAGATAACAAAGTTCGTCATTATCATTTGCTATCAAGAGAGAAAGTAGAAGTTCTGTAGTTTATTGAAGAAAACAGGGCGACATACGTTGGCGTATGTAGATAGTTTTTGCCAGTCAATATGTATTAATTAAGTACACTTAAGTTGAGAAGTAGGAAGAAAGGTACTTAACTAGAGGTAATTATGGTCTGCACGGAGGAGAAAGTTTATTTTGACGTGTATTAAAATTAAAGTATATCCCCAATTAATGGACCGGGATACAAGCAAATTGTAACTATTGAATGCTCTATTTTAACATAACATTTTGATAAGACCGTTCTATGGGACTGTTATTAGTGGTAGGGCTACTAAAGGGGGATATACGGTAAATTAAAATGGCAGTAAGGGGAGGGATGGATAGTCTAGAAGAAAGAGGCACACTTGTGTTACGTTGTGCACATTGTTAAATGAGAATGAGACACAAACGCTGTCTACGATGTGTCTCTTCTACTATACTAACGACATTATCAGAATGGTTACAAAGAACAGAACAATGAACACCTAGTTTGCACTACAGCACGATAAAGTGCAATAAAGCCTCAGGGTCAACACAAAAGTAACATTTTGACTAAAAATTGGAAAACAATGAAATTATTTTATAGGGATTGCTGCACAAGCTGATGTGGGAGTGTTTTCTTACTTTTTGCTTTCAATAACAAACCCATTTTTTACAAGAGATTGCATAGTAATTTCAACTTACTAGGTTTTCTTTCCCCTGAAAATCAAAATGGAAACATGCTTAGAGTAGGTGATAAATACAAAATAGGAACGAAATGGCAGAGGTAGTATCATGTTCATGAAGATACATTGGTTAGTATAATGGTTCGATATCGCCAGTGTTACACGTAATGGGAATGGGACTGACATTTCTACGTGAGTTTTAGGTTTATTTCATTAAATCAGCTATGGTAATGTCTAAAGTTCCGGGTTCTAGATTAATAAACGGGACCGTATTATATTGTACACCATCAAGTTACACCTAGAGTTAGTTGGTGCATCGCTTTTTATTTTTTTTAGGCGAGCTCTTAATCGGGATTTGTATTCTAGATCTGAAATGAAAACTCCAACTTAAGTCCAGATAACTTGATTCCAAAAAATAAAAATAAAACAATATTGAACTACTTGAATGAGTAGTAGTTTAAAAAAATTATGTCTACTATCTAAATAAAATAAAATACAACCCTCAAGTATTGAGGAATTCCTCTTCATGTAAATTCATTTCATATTCATTTTTAGCATGATTTAAGCTTTTCACTAATAAAAACTTACTGATTCTGAAGCGGCTGCTGTGACCAACTCCTGCAAGGCTCTTACAGAGAGAGCTTGCTCGATTACAAAGACACATTGGCTTAGATCAGGTGGATTGTTCTGAAATTTCATAGGATACAAAGGCATTAATTTCACAAGATAGTTGCCTCTGTTTCGTTTTTCTAAAAATTATTGCAAAAGTGAATTGAGCATACTTTGTCTGCTATATTTTCCAAGAAACAGTGTCTGTTTCCAAACCCTTCGGCAGCCAAGCAGACCCTTTCTCCTGTTGCTGTACAAGAAAGACACACATTGTCTTCCTGAAAGAAAAATCATCCCAATTCATCCAAATTCTTAAAATTCCACGATGTTGAAAACAAGTCTGTCTAAGTATTTCTAAAGATGTCATTTGATCTTTTTAATTCATTGTTGAAAGTTTTTTCTTGTATTTCACATACGACTACAATATACGAATAACAGTACTGCGAAAAATCTCCATATGCTAGCTAATAAGCTACCTAATTAAAACTGCCATGCATGTACTATACATTTTGCAATGCATGCAGTAGCATTTATTGCTGCTACATGCATTAAGACTCCTAAACATGTAACAACGCCAACGGTTAGAACAGGAAAGATTCCACATTTGTGATTAGAGACTTTTCAGAGCTAAATTTAGACAAACCTCAGGTTTGAAAAAGTCACTTCTAAGTCACTCGTATTTGTGATTTTTAGTTTCGTCGAGTGCTTTGGGAATTGAATTGTGGTATACAGTCAAGTAGAGATGTGTGGCAGAGCTTCTGCTGTCTTGTGTGATAAAATATACTAAAATGTATTTACGTTAACTTTAGGTTAGGTTAGACCCCATGCCAATACTGTTCTTCCTATGACTGCTATGATTATGTTCTCTTTCATATGGTTAGATTCAAAGATTGAAGTTAGGTAGGAAGGTTGAGGTTGCTAAAGTTTTAAGAGACTTACATGTCAAGCTGTGATAGCTACATTCTTGTCTGAAACAGAAGTTTGTTAGCTAACTATTGAATTCAAAGAAAACGATGAATCTAGAATAAATCTGCTGTCGAATCCGTTTAAAGACCACCTAATTTTCCTATTCGGAGCATACTCAAGATTGAAACTTGGATTCGATGTGATGGAATGGGAGTTATTGATTCTCCTTTCTGGAATCAATTCTCATTTGTAAATGCTACGAGCAAACTGGGCAGCCTTATGCTGAATATGCCAAACTTTGACATATATTTGGGTCATACTACCATTATCAATAATGTTTTAAATTAATCAGTGACTGAATAATGTATTAGGCGATGTCACCCTTTTTATAAAGTTAAATTGATTTTATATTTCAATTTGAGTTAGTTAAAGGATAGGTTGTTGTATTTTCTATTTAGTATACAGGTTCAGCCTATGTTTGTACACAACATCAACTCTCGTATGTATTTCTTAATAATGTTTCATGTGAATAGGAAATAACAGACGAGAAACACTGTTCCCTTTAATCAATCCTCCCTAAGCTGGTAGGCTTTACTTTTATAACGACGAATTATCTACTACTAAAACTACTAGATTTGCTATGCAAAGGTAGCTAAGCGATGGCTAGGTAAGTTAGATACCGAACGCGAACCTGAAAACTCGTACAAAGCCAAAGGCTACCCGTAAAATAACCCTTGGCAATGCAGCAAGTCAAGACCTTTTAGCAGAACTCGGAGAGAAGCTACACTACGTATTATTATAGAACTGTACGAAGTAAATAAGTTGGAAGTGGATAGTTGAAATAGTACCCGGCTTAGAAACTTTCACTTACCGTACGAAGAAATGAAACATCATCATTCTCTGATCCTCCATCGTCCCCCATTCTCAATTAATGTTGTGGCAGTATCCAAGCGCTTCTTCAGTTACCAACAGGCAGCATAAAACTTTAATTTACGTTTAAATCCATTCTTACATTTGTATATCTAAATGACCATCGAAACCTTTGAAAGGCGTTTTGCATGAAGGTATGGGAGAAAGTATATTGGCAGTTTGAAGCATCAGTAAACTTGTATCTTTTGTGAAGAGTGGATCAGTGGATATAACAATTATCTTATAAAGGGTTACTTAGTCGTAAGAGATAAATTAATTGATTAGCAGTTCTGGCTTAAGCTACTACTACGTTTATTGATTATTTCAGGTTTACAAAACAGGGTAATTTCTGGATAAAAAAACTCTTCTGGCTCAATCTAAGTTAATTTTTAATCCCATTACTTCCATGCACCTTCTCGCTCCTTTATTAGCCATGCGAATAGTATTGATCAGGTTAGTTTAGTAACAAGTAGACAAACTCTTGACAAAAGTACACAAAAGTACAAAGGGATCACAAACATAAGGTACTCCGTCTGCCATGGATATCACGACGAGCTTTAAAGATAAAAAGTTCAACAACGTTCATAAACTTTCACTTTTTAGTTTATTAATAAATAACGTATTAGTAACCCAATGGCAAATTGGGCGAAAGGCAGCACACGTGTCAGTATGGAATGATGTATTAAATTAAATGGAGTCTTAAACAAAGGACAAAATCACAATTTATGCCAGCCACTCAAAACTCTATAGACGAGTGGGTTTATTTCATAAATCGGGTTTAATGCAGTGATAATTAACTGGAACACTATGTGTATTGCTTGTCAGATGTTGATGTAGGTTTATGGGGTAAATCAGCGGAAACTGCCACAAAAATTGGGGAAATGGATTTCCATTATGCAAAATAAGGTATTTTACTTTCGGGAAAACGAAACTTTTGCACGCTCAAGTAATCGGAGTAAGCTCGTAGTGCATTGACACAACGATGAACCATGTAACTATTGGCAAATCATACCTCGTCTATTTTCCAGTAAATTTCCACTCTTGCCTTTACGGCATTTCCGAACTTATAAGGGTATTTACAATCTCTAAAAAAATCACCAAGATTTATTTAAAACCGAAAACAAGATAGGCATCAAATCCACAGGTAACGTTGTCTCACTTTTTTAAATAATGCCAAAAATACTTCTTAAGCTCAACATGAAAAGAGTCAGGACAAGTTTAAAGCGACACCCCGGAAAGGAGCGGAGTCCTTTCCGCACTGCCGAAAAATAGAAGAACTCATCCTAAAAATTCCTCAGGCTCAGATCCCGGGATATCCCCAGCTTACAATGCATAGAAACACGTTCCTTCATTCAGACATGTTCCGAAGTGGGAACGCCTAATGGCATATAACACTTTCGGAGCTTTCTGCTTTGGTAGTCTGGTTGCATTTCTAGAGTTTTAAAAGAGTTATGCTGAGGTCTATCCTTCTTGCTGCGCCTGTCTTTTTATAAGCCAATTCACCCCGATGTCCGGGTATCTTTCGAATACAAGTCGGGCCTCTTTCTTACTCCGGGTAATGTCTTCTCCGAGAAGCAGAAAGTAACGCTTCCTTCAGACAAGAAAGTGCACATTATGTGTTCAAATAAGGAACCCTGAAGAAACATCGCATGAAAAACTTGCAAGTAACTAGTTAGGCTGTAGGAAGTTTGTATTTGCATTTGAATGGGATACGCTGCACACAGTTGACAGCTTATTTTTACGGTTGAGCTAAATTATTACACTGAACATGTACATGAAATATAAAGTTCTATGCAAACTGATTAATATTACCATGAATGATTAACACAGTACTATGACAAGGCAAGGCATACATTTAGAGTAGAGCAGTTAAGCATAAGTGCATTGAGTTTGGACACCTAAGAGAGAAAGTTCTTTGCTGAGCAAAAGATAACACGATATGTGACAATATTACAAACTGCATATAGGGACTGAAAAAGCTGTACACTGTCATTTTCATTTCTGTCAGGTAAATAGACAGAATAATTTCAGTCACTTATTAATTATCCTAAATCCTCGCCCATATGCCGTTGTATGTGTAAAAAATATGTTTGGAAGAAAGTTTAACATGGGAGAGATACCCTTTATAACATGTAAAGGATAGACGTGTGGCATACTAAACTTGGGCGGTATATGGGCGAGGATTTAGGGTAGTAAAGTTATAAGTAATTTTTTATGTTGTCCAGTATGAAGTGCCACGGATGTTTTTTATAATAGAGTATTCGTTTTTCTATTACATGTCTATTCATCTGTTTGCTTGTTGTATTTTCTTGAAAATATTAACACAGATTCTTTCAGGGGTTTTATCATTTATGAACAATTTATATGCAATCATTATGCATAAAAGTGCTTTTCTCACAATTTTCGTTGCATTTATTACTTTCACCGTACCGTGTAACGATCAACAGATTCTATGTCGTTTTGGAATCCAATTTGACGGAGGCCCTATATCGACTTTGACGGAGTGATTTTGACGGAGAGAAGCAAAAAAGTATCGATTTTGGCAAAGCCAGCTTCCATTTTGGCAAAAGTAAATTTACTGCCTTTGTATTGTCAAAGTCAATTAGCAGTCATTCAGATACATTACGTACATATGCTTACGAGTAATTTGGGATCTGGTGTAAGGTAAACGAGCTTATCTAACCAATTATACAGTCACAGTTTGTTACGGGAAAACTTGGGTTTGAATTCCCGAACATATTTCTAAATTCGACTATCTATGTCCCTGTACTTTTTTAGCTGAAGAGTACCTGGTACGTGTATGGATAGGCACATTTATAGTTTTGCCAAAATGCCTCTCGTGTCCGTCAAAATGACTCCGCCAAATTTTCTCCAAGTGGTTTATTTCGACGGAAAAATGGCTCCGTCAAAATGACTGACCCCTCCGTCAAACTGACTCCGCCAAAACGACCGAACACCGATCAACAATGCATAATAGCTGGTACAGTGACAACTCAGATGAAAATTAATACTGGGATGGATATGCACATGCATAACAGAGATACTGCAGGACATGGTTAATGCCTGTACATTAATGAATAAACTTTTTAAACGTGTTAAGAAAAGTACTCAAAATTGGCATTTATTCTTCCATCCTAAACATTTAACTTGGCTCATTTCAGATTCTAAATGAGTTATAAGTTTGGAACCTGATAAAAGGTTTTCATGGAACGCACTCATAAACAATTATCATATTCTCTTTAAAAGCTTCAGATTATTATTTTTATCCACGTGCCGCAATTTTTAACATACACAGGGATTTATCTATTTCACTGCTACACATTGAGAATAGGCTTTGAATGAAATCTTATTTACATAACAGAACGAAGCTGTAGTTGCTGTCTAACCCTCTAACCACATCAAAGACCTCTTTTTTGGTCATGATTCCAACATTTCGAAACTCGGTTGTCGACGGGGTAAGATAAACACGACAAAATACCATTTCCTGCCTTTGATCAAAGGTGTCTGACTCCTGAGTTTGGTCTTCATCGTGTCACAAACACATTCCATCCAGAAAGTTCTCACCATTACATCTTTGTAGTAGCAGTAACCTCAAGATCAAGCAGTAAATCGGAGGTGTACAATTACCCTACAAAAACCCTCGTTTAACCTAATAGAAAATGCTTTCCCCTTGATCTACCCTAGATTATTTAATAATCCATCCAACTAAAAGACGACCACCTTTCTCTCTCTCTTATCCATATATTTAGATTATGCTCTTATCACTCTACCAATTTTACAGGTCCTCCAAATGATAAGGTTGTGCTCTTATCGTTCTTTCGAACACATTCGAATCGAATACACTTGATAGATTTAATTTTAAAACCTCAAAATATAAGACTGCTCCCAGGAATAAAATGCAATCAAAAATCCAATCCAAACCCTAAAAACTACATTTTAGCATTGACGTTTGACGAGGCAAAAATGAGACAGGGAAAGCTGGAGAAACCCTTATAAACCCAAGACCGAGGCAAGTTGACACACGCTAAAGCCTAAATTATTGAGAATTCCAATGTGTAACCACTATATTGTATTTCCTGACGTAATTTTACCCCTCTAAATAATTCCCCCTCTAACTAATTCCCGCTCTAAATAATTCCCCCTCTAACTAATTCCCCCTCTAAGTAATTCCCCTTCTAAATAATTCCCCCTCTAAATAATTGCCACTCTAAATAATTGCCCCTCTAAATGATTCCCCTGTAAATAATCCCCCCCGTAAATAATCCCCCCTCTAAATAATTCCCCCTCTAAATAATTCCTCCTCTAAACAATTCCCCCTATACCTTTCCTATTCCTTCCACGTTAAAAATATAAATTCACCCTATCGTTCTCATGTTACGTGATGTTTAAAAAATATTCCTTCTAAACATAGATAATTCCCCAGGGGATTAAAACCTGAAATACGATAATTTAACAATGATATAGATGAAACATACACTACCCTAACTAACATCGTTTATAAAATAACCTGAATTCTCTGACACGAATGTGCCACGGCTTTTGTAAGAAAAAATGATCTTTCAAAAAATGTTTAACATGGAAGAGATACCCCTGTTTAACATGTGAGGGATAGCGTGCGGCTGAATTATCGCAGGCGGCCTATATTCAGGGAATTACGTTAATAAACGGGAACGCTACGTAACTATGGGATTTCCGACCGTTATAAAAAGGTGAGGGTTCGCCATCTGCTCAATGTCTAAAAAGCCAAATGGACTGAGCGGGGATGCCTAAAAACACTAGGAATTTGTGTTTTATTCCAGCCAAAATCTTGAGTAGATCGTCGTTCTTTCTTGCGTATTTTTAACTAAAAACCACACCCACTCGGAAGTTCAGTGTCAGATTTCTAAAATGACTAAGCGAAAGAGCGCTGCGATGTTAAACTCAGACAGCGACTCGGGCTCGTCGGATTCAGGATCTGACATTGATAAGGTAAAAGCTGCCAAAAAGTGACAACAAAAGGTTTGATTATTACGAAATAATAAAATACATATTTCTTCTAATTTAGGAGATGCTATCACTGGCAAAAAAGAAAGGGGGAAATGCGGAGAAGAAGGTCAAAGTTGAAGCGTTTACAAGTTCTTCGTCATCAGATTCAGACTCGGATTCAGGGTCCGGATCGGACGCTGCGGGGAAAGGGAACCCGGCTAAGAGAAATCGTCGTTCTACCAGTGGAACTACCCAGTCGTCTACGTCAGTTCGTGACCCAGATTCCGATCACGAACATGGGGTCAACGAGGTCACTTCTAGTGTAGATCCACCAGCGCAAGTGGGAGTTCCGGATGCGTCTTTGTCATCAGCTTTTTCGTCAAATGTGTCAGCATTAGAGAAAAAGAAACCGATAGATCTGGAAGAAGGTTGGGCGGAGTAGGCTGGTTTGATTAGTTGTAATTGAGAGAGATGTTTTTTTGTATTAATTTGGTATGTATTTGGTAGGTGAAGTGTCGGATGACGATGATCAGGATGAAGATTACGACGACGAGGAGTTTAATGATGGATATGATGATAATTTAATGGGGGACGCTGAAGATCAAAGTAAACTCAGTGCTATGACTGAAAAAGAAAGAGAGCAGGAGATTTATAAAAGGATTGAACAGCGAGAAGCGTTGAAAGGTCGGTTTGAAATGGAGAAAAAATTGAGACATAAGAAAAGGATGGAGGCTCGACAAGCTAAAAGGTGGGTTTTTGTGTATATTGTATTGTAGGTGGGTCTTGTATGTAGTAGAAGAAATATATGCTCATTCGGTGGATATTTTATGTTTTTAGAGGAAAGAAAGTCGATCTAGGCTATGCGGATGATGGAACTGAAGAATTTCCCATAGATGTCAAGGTTCGATCTCAAGAAAGAAAGAAAACAGTGGAGGCAAAAACGGACAAGAAAAGTCAAGCGTTGGACCGCTTTAAGGCTGCTAGAGAAGCAAAAACTCAAAGAGCTCAAGAGAAAGAGAGAAATCGTGAGCGAGAAAGGGAGGAGAAAAAACGCGAGGTGAAAAATGAGGATGACGATGAAGACGAATCGCGGAAAGATAAGGATGATGAGGCTACGACCACTAATGAAAAACGGGGTAAGATACTGAAGGCTTCGGAGGTTTATTCTGATGACAGCGAATCTGATGCTGAGGTAGAATCTAAGTCTAAAGAAAAGAAAAAGCCGATTAGTGATAGTGATTCCGATAGTGGGTCTGACTCTGGTGATGATGACAGGTAAATTGAGAGAACTTGTTTTGTTTTCGTTGGTTTCATTGTCATCATCAAAAACATCAAACTATACTTTAAATTCGACAGGTCAAGGAAACCTCAGTATGTAGACAAAGTGGAAGACCTGAATAAAATCCGGTTGTCGCGATTTAAAATGGAGAAGTTAGTGATTCTTACAAATGCAATATAACGTTATGGATTTACTGGCTGGGTATTTTTATGAACTGAATTATTTATGTAGATGGGTATTTCTTCCTTTCTTCACTAAGGTACTTAAAGGTTGTTTTATTCGTATCGGAGTGCAAACTTTACGAGGCGGATTAGGCAAAGTAGACGACTACGAGGTGAGCTTTTTTTAATATGCCAATTAATAAATCTGGGTTATTGTGAAAATTATTATTATTACTCAAAAAATCTTGGGTTATTGTTTTCTTCTATTATCACTCGTTTGTTGCCTTGATTGTTATATCTAGTACTTGTCTGCAGGTTGTTGAAATTTTGGAAGTTGTCGAAGGCACTAAGATTTACCAGCTTGGAAATACAAGAACCAATAAAGCAGCTCGAGTAAGGCACGGCCAGATCAGTAACAAAACTATTCGGTTTGAATATGTAAGCAACCAAGACTTCACGCAAGTAGAATTCACTAGATGGAAAGATAGCTACGAAGTAAATAACATCGAGCGCCCAACGTTGGAGGACATCGAAAAGAAATCAAAAGAAATCAAGGAAGCAATGGAGTACCAACTCATGGAGGAGGACATAGAATCGGTAAGTTACACATTATGTGTGTAGTTGAACATTGGCTAAAACAACTCTACTGTGACTGTCAACTGTGGGGTTCTTTAATTTCTTACTAAATCTTATTTTGCAGATAATTACAGAAAAAGCCAGATTTAAGCATGCTCCGGTAAACTTTGCTGCTAAGAAGACTGAGTTAATGAAAGATCGTGAAATAGCTGTACTAAAGTAAGCAATTAGAACTTATACAAAATTACAAATGCTAAAAAGCATGATTAGCTGGTAGCTTCTGCTTGATTCTCATTGGTTAAATCTGTGTGTAGCGGTGAAGAGGATAAGGCAACAGAAATAGCAAATGCAATTCAAGACTTGGACGAAAGAGCAAAAGTACTTGACAAAATGAGGACGTCAAGTATATCTAGTATTAGTTACATTAATGAAAGGAATAGAAAGAAAAATGTTGAAGAAGCTGAAAAAGCTATTCTTGAGGAACTACGGTCTAATAAAGGACTAAAGGTTGAAGATCCTTTCACAAGACGTAATACTAAACCAAGGATTGTCTCCAAACCCACAGCAGTTATCGTGGGAAGCTTAGATTTGCTAGGTATTAAAGTTGAAAACGGAACAGAATCTGAAACGACTGTGACCGATATAACTGTAAGTTTATACTCAAATAATTCGTTAATGATAACTTCTTAGTTTGCATACGACGGATGCAATAATTTTCATATTATGATCGAACTCCTGTTTATTAACTACAATGCAGCTCATCAACACCACTTTAGATGTAACCGACAGTAAAGATTCGATTCTTTTTGCGGCAAAACCTGATGAATTTGATCTGAGAAAAGATGACCAATTTGCTACCGGGGATTTATTTAATGCCCATGATTTCGATATCAAACTCGACCTAGATGCTAAACTTCCCCGTAAGTTATGTTAACATATAAACTTTAACCTGTGTTTGGGAAATGTCTATGAAACTTATTTTCATATTCTATAGCTAACCTTCCCATCGTTGCAAGGCCATCAATGACCCCCGTTAAAGACACTGCTCCCCGACGCTCGCTTAATTTAGAAGAGTACAAGAGAAAGAAAGGATTAATATAACGACTCATGGCCGTAGTCCATGTATGTTAGTACACAAAAAAATTTCGTTCAAGTTTCACAGCTATTTACAATGTTGTGAGTCACCGCTGCTGAAATTTGTAATTACCTTATTTGGTTATATATCAGGAGTTAAATTGATTTTTAAAAGCATATGTTAATACAAGAGCAGTTACTTAATGGTTCACTCGTATCGTCGTCTCGTATCGTATACCTACCATAATTTGTCGTATCTCTACTCTTCCATACTTCAATATTATTATATAGCTCATAAGTTCATGATATTTTCTAGGCACAATTCCATGTTAAAACGAAGCATGAATTTTATTTAGCGGAATTATTGTAATTGGAAGATTGTATAATTTGTGTGTCGGATGCATTTTTTAAGTATTATATTTTCGAAGCCACTAATTTATTAAAATGTTATCCGATCCTTTCTAATTTGGTTTTGTTAATTTAATCGCTCGGAATTGTGAAACAATAAATTAATTGGAAGAGGCGTTTTTTAGAATAATTCAAGCTGCATTTTACTACCATGTATGTACCCTACCCAAGCCAACCAAACCCCATACATAAAGCGCTTATCTACTCCATAAAAAAAACCACATCCGCAGAAACTCCAGTAAAGCAAGGAAGGTAACACCCCCGGGTTACTTACTCTAGGGTTTTACTACCGAATTATAATACCCAAATTTGAGACCCCAGACCCCCATTATAAAATCTCGAGTGAAACCTCAATAAACCCCGTTCCTATATGCAAAACCCCTCATGAGTTCTATCATCTAATGGTTAATTTTAAAAGGAAATGGGAGTGAGTTAAGCGAGTGAGTCAGACTCAGTGACTGTCCGTTCTGAATGAAACTGATTAAGGTTGTTCACTGATTCATCATATCATAACCATTTATCTCCCGAAGCAAGCCTACCAAACCAAAAAATAACGACCAACGCCCGTAAATACCTCATTCCTCTCTCATTTCCTTATTCCATACCCGGTACAAAACTCGGGTCAAAAAGTGTAATTTTTTTGGATTTCAAAATCTAAAAATTTTGAAAACAAATCGAAAGAAATTTTTTTTTTCAAAATTTGAAACTAACCATAATTGAGGACTCTTTGGTAGCAAGCAGAAGTGCCAAAAGTTGTGAAG
>JAQFZX010001345.1:0-31487 GCA_034682405.1 Hydroisotoma schaefferi | reverse complement strand
TCTACTACTACTACTGCATCACTACTACTCCTACTACTACTACTCCTACAACCACTACTACTTCTACTACTACTACTGCATCACTACTACTCCTACTACTACTACTCCTACAACCACTACTACTTCTACTACTACTACTACTACTAAGTACTACTACTCATACTACTCATACTAATACTACTACTACTACTACTACTAAGTACTACTACTCATACTACTACTACTCCTACTACTACTACTAAGTACTACTACTCATACTAATACTACTACTACTACTACTACTACTACTACTACTACTACTGCTACTACTACTGCTACTCCTACTGCTACTACTACTGCTACTCCTACTGCTACTACTACTACTACTAAGTACTACTACTCATACTACTACTACTCCTACTACTACTACTACTAAGTACTACTACTCATACTACTCATACTACTCATACTACTACTACTACTGCTACTCCAACTGCTACTACTACTACTACTCCTACTACTCCTACTGCTAATACTACTACTACTCCTACTACTACTAAGTACTACTACTCATACTACTCATACTACTACTACTACTACTAACTACTCCTACTCCTACTACTACTACTACTAAGTACTACTACTCATACTACTCATACTACTACTACTACTACTACTACTACTACTACTACTACTAACTACTCCTACTCCTACTACTACTACTACTAAGTACCACTACTCATACTACTCATACTACTACTACTACTACTACTCCTACTGCTACTACTCCTCCTGCTCCTTCTATTCCTCTGTGCTTTCACTTCTCCTACCCCAACCCCTACCACTACCACCAGTACTGTAGCAGAGTGAGTGCAACCCTTCCAGTATAAATACGGCCCTGCCAATAGGATGGCGTGAAGTTCAAACCTACTTGGCACAGGGTTGAGCCTACTTTAGCCCATCTCATCTGCTCAGTTCGGACGGAGGTTCTTGTATTGCTACAAAACTCGACAGAATAAGATATAGAAATGCAGTCAGAGACAGAGAGAGACTCAACGTTCTATGTAAGTTGGAGACTCAATTTCGACGCAACTCAAGAAAAAGCAGTCCGGCTCGAAAGAAATCAATAAAAGAGGGGCTGAAGCAACCTCAATGACTCCAACCTCAGTCATTCTTACTTCCAACTCCCGGATTCCCACTCCATTCCCAATCATCATTACAAAAATACAAAACAAACCACACATTCTCTACTATTCCAACTTTCAAAAACTGAAGAAAAACCCAGTTATTCCGTCATTCAATTTTAACCATGTTTTTGTGCAATTTCTAAAAGTTTTTTTTATACGGCTAGTTTTAGGAAAAATCTGAAAAAAAAACGCTTGGAAGTGTTTAGAAAAAATAAACGGAAGTGTTTTTTTGGATTTCTGATAATCTTGCGGTCAGCGTGGTCATTTTGTGTATAAATTGAAAGGGGTTGAGTCACACTTTTAATGTCCGTCGGTGAGCTGTAAGTAGAGAGATATTTCCCTTGTTCTTTCACCTTTCGGTTCGGGTTCTTCGGTGAGATTTAAATACGAATATAAATGTAATTTAGGGAAAAGTGAGGGGATTTGTTACGGAGGAAATTCGGATCGGATTGAGAATCAAGCTCTAGCTCGCTACTTCGGAGGATTACCTTTTCCTTCTCGGTTGACAGACAATCTGTCTAAACGTTGGACAACCGAATTACCAATTTCGAAACCGGATTGTTGTAAACGAAGCTGATTTCTGTACCTTTTTTATTCTTTCAAAATTTACATTCAGGGGACCGTTTTGCGGGTGCATCTGTAGAGGAAGTATAGAGATAAAGAGAGTCTTATTGAGAAAGAGCGTTTTTTTACAAGTAAATTGCAAGTATTCAGTCGAAGATAGCAGCATTTTGAATTCAAATTCATATCAGATTAGAATTGTGTTTGATTTTGATTGAGAGATCATTTTAAAAGGGATAAACTAATTCCGTCTCGGAATAAAGAAGGATTGTTTCAACTATACACAAAAATGGGTGCGGAGGCTATGCTGAACTTGTAAAGAAACGGATAAGGAACGATGATCTAATAATAATTATACTTGACTTATTCAATCCCTATTATTGTAGTGCACTGTGACGACCTGTGACTACATTCTATCTACTCGTCATCTTGATTTAATTTCTAAGAATTAGAATGAATAAATAAGCCAAGAAACTACCGAAAAGGTTGTTAAAGGGAATAAAGTCTGGCAGTAGACATCAACTTAACATAGCAAAATTAAAATGGTTTGATCTCGTTCAAATAAATAAGTGGATTTAATTCAAGTTCTGCTCCTTTACTTGTGTATTCTTCTTGGTACTGGCACTGGCAACTTGAGCGAACTGTAAAAGTTGAAAAAATATGCACCAAACCATATAGAACATGCATGCTAAAAACTGAAGTGTGTGTATAACTAAAACTAGCATAGATAGACAAAGAACATGTTAAATAAACTAAGTGGAATTAATTATTAGTCATTAAATACTTTGTGGGATAACCAAGCCATCCGGTTGATTTAAGCTGGAGTCCCGAAAGCAAGTTGCCAAAATGATGTCACGAAGAGGAGACTCCACTCGCGTTTATAATATCGCAGTTGTTGGATTATCAGGTAATTTAAAAAAAGTATTTCCATCTATCGTCCGTAGGGAAATTCTTTATCAAATAAGACCAAAAGTGTCGTTAAGAAATTATTTAGAATTTTTCGGAAGTTCAAATTAGAATTTCGAACCTAGGACTTGATGGGAAAGGTTCGGTATAGTATATCGTAGATAAATTTGTACATTTAATGAGATTGAGTGAGCTGTAAATTGGAAGACGACGAAAGTAACACAAAAAGATAGAGCAGCTCTAGATACTGCATATATGAATGATAACGGATAACCAGCATTTTTTGTTATATACTCATCTTCAAGCTGTTTCACAGTTTCCTTTCCTGTTGCTGCTGCTTTTGATAAAAGATATTATTTTTGTCTTAAATTGTATCTATCAAATGAAACGTAGTGCCTCCGTTTGCTTCTTAAGCTGTCAATGATTCATATGTGGGCCAGGCCATCATAATCAGAAATAATTCATCGCTTCAACCTAGTAAAATAGGGTTGAACAGGACGTTCCCTTAATCTTGGATGTCAGGGTGAGTACCTTAATAAATAATGTATATGGAAAAACGGAATGTGAAATGAGAGCAGGCAAGCAGAATTATCTTGATTTACTTTGGCATGTTTGGCTTTTTATCCTATTCTTTCTCTCCGTATACTTTATTGTTAGTTACTCTTTTTTTGAAGAGTTCTACTCGCTCTTGTCTGACTTCATTCTTCACAGTTTAAACAGCAGCAGAGAGGAAATACGAGTTTGTTTTTAGTGGATTCACAATTCACATGCATATAATTTTATTCAGGTTTTATTTCCTACCAGCAAACTCTAAGGTTGACTATCTTGACTATTCTATTTTATTCCGTCGAACTGTGCCCTACACACCGTTGATTGACTGACTATTCATTGAATGAAGGTTGTTTGATTAAACTAATGCTATGCTAGGTGATAAATACAAACAGGAGGCATCAAATAACGTGTCTGTTTTATTTTGGTCCTTAATTGACAGGTATTTTTGGCTCGTGATTGTGCATATTAATTGTATGTTTGATGTACTACTGCGTATCATGCATGTTGAATGTTGACGAGTCCCCTGATCACTTAAATTCTAATTCTAAAACTGGATAGCTCTGGCAGGTAGAAGGTGGTAGTCTGTCTGCAGTGTGTGTAATTTTGTGGCGACCGGATATAACGTAACCTTTAGGGTTAAATATCAAAAGTCCTGTGAGATTTTTTCCACTGATAACGATATTCCTTTTCTTAAGCATAACTCTCTGAGAATTTTTAACAATTTCAGATAGGCAAGAGGAATCCAGCCAGCTAAGCTTTATAATTCGATGCAACATGGGCATTTTTGCCGTTGTTAAAACTCCTTTTCTTATTTCTTGTGTAGTGTTGCTCTTAGTTTGACTATCGGTTCATTAGTATTAAGTAGGGTAATTTCTGGACTGGATTGGGCTTTGTATGCTGGGCGTGCTTTGTGTAATTATTATTTCACTCCACTTTAAGTTTCGGCATAGTCTGAACAGCTTTATTGCGAGCGTTGAATCAGTCATTCGTTATGAAAGTAGTCTTGACTCAAGAATCGGCTTAGCATTTTTTTGACGGATTTTCAATAAAAACCCTGTTTTATATCGTCGATAAATTCAATAATGTTCAAGCCGTGTTTTTGTATGTGTGCAGCTATATCGATGACCTACAGAAAGAGATAGATAATTTGCAAGAATTATTAAACACCGAACAATTTACGCTGAATTCATCCAAATGCATCGATCAAGAAATTGTGAAAAACTAAATTAACAAATTGTGCCTAACTCAGAGACTCATGCTATACAGTTAAAAGTCTGCCCTTAGCTTAGCTTAACTTATTATGAACTGGCTTTAAGAACGACTGCAATTTTAAGGAAGAAATTATAATTTTAAGGCAAAATCGTAAAGGCAACATATAACTGTTTTTTTCCTGAACTTGCATTTTGGGTGTGTATAGTAGGTAAGTGTGATATTGTAGAGAGGACACCCAGTTAGTAATTGAAAGGTTAGTCAACAGTCAAGTCAACCGTCAAGTCAACCGTTAGAACTGTGACTAAAAATGAAGAAGACGGAGTCTCTGGCATGCCTCCCAATCCCATTCATCTAGTTTTAGTTATCTGCAAGAAAATAATAAAATAAGTCGTCAGAGACAGTGCAAAAATTTGCTTCAACATCAATATCGATTCTTGTATAATAAAGCAGTAAAGTTTTCTTTCATCTGGTTTGGGCCATAAATGTCATCATAAAAGGGTGTGAATGTGTAAAGCGCGTTGAAAGAACTAGAAAAAGGATATTGTTTAAAGCATGAGGCAAGATACTGTATCTGTACTGGTACTCTGAGCTGAGGATGCAGATTCTGTCTGATTGAACCCTTCTGTCCTGCCCTTCACTCCTTTCTAAATCTTTATTCCTAAATTTAGAAACAAAAACATGTCTTCACTCAGTTCCGTTTCATCCCAGCCCGGATTGCAAATGCGAATGTACATATATGCTATCTTTGTCTGAGGTAGAGGTACCATAACCAGGGAATGCTCTTTTATATCTTTGCATGCAATTTTTTGTCACTTAAGGGAAAGGGGGAAGTATTATACAAGTTTGATGTTAGAGTTGTCAAAAAATTAAGAAAGGGGTGTCATTTAATTTGATCAGGTTTTGTATAACCGAGCTTTTACTCTACTTCTACTTTTGTTGTGCTCTCATGATGTAGTGAGTAGTCTACTAAGTGAGTGATACTTGCCACTTCATGCTGTCTTTTTAATTTTTACTCTGTTTCAGTACGTACAAGTATGACTAATTTTTCAGCTTTTAGTCGCTTACTTCTAAAAGGTGAATGGCTTTTTGATAGTGGTACTTGCTAAGTTTTGCAGAAGATCGGCTATGGAGACAAATTTTCATTTCATTTCAGCTTTCTCTTCTTTTATTACTGATTATATTCGTTATCGTAATTAACCTCGTTAAGACTCGTATCTATTTTCAGTTTCCTGGTTGGTTTATGGTTTGGTTGTTATTGTTGTGTCTAATCAATCTGTAAGGTTTATGGTTGATATCTAGTTCTTTCCTTATCTAAATAATAGATATACCATTCCTACTCCCAGTTGTCTAAGAAAAAATACTACGAGTTTTCTAATGGGAAAGGGAAAGTAATATTTTTATGACTGCATAAAACTGCGCTTATTCTCGGTGGTCATCCGAGACTAACTGCAGCAGTGCAGTCTTTTTTATGCTATGAAAATACTTATCTGGAAAATGTGAGGGTTTAATTAAGAAAGAAAGTTATTTATTTATTATATAGAGATTTTAAAAATTATATGGTTGGCTATATACTATTACCTTTTTTGATCCCAAGTGGACAATGGTGGGCGACACGACTAGTACAATCTTGTCGGTGGTATTAGATTGTATTGAATTACGTATGCTGTTGATTCATGACTTTCGGACATGCATGCAATCTGTCACTATCTGCCAATAAACAAAAAATGTCCCCCGGCAGTTTTATTGCATAGTAATTGCCTCTTGCATTGCAGTGAATGTTTTTACTGTAACTGTATGTAAAAAGTTTCCGATTAAACTTACACGCAACCTTAAATTGAATGCTCTGTATAACTTGATGCTGTTCGTTCAGAAGATTGGGCAGATTAGGTTGCAGATTACAGCTCAGCTTCTAAAAAATGTCCTGCACCCAGCTTCAATTTTTGCGATTACCAATTCTTACCTTTCTTTAGAATTACCTTTCTTTTCTGGAATAAAATAGGTAATAGATAACATGTGGTGTGATGTCATAATTAGTGAATAGAAAATGGAACAAAAATCTCTCAAGTGAATGATACCGATAAGTCTTATGGAATTTTTTTCGTATGCCATTAGTTGTTATTTTACTCATATTTTGTGATACATGAGCTTACAAAGTGCTTTCTTTTTTGTATTTATAGGAACGGAGAAGGATAAAGGACAAATTGGTATAGGTAAATCCTGTCTTTGTAACCGATTCGTTCGATCTCGAGCTGACGACTACTTTCCTGAGCACATCTCCGTCCTCAGTGTGACCGACTTTAGTGGACGGGTTGTCAATAATGATCACTTTCTTTACTGGGGCTATTCCACAAAAGTGATGGAAGACAGCCCCGAGATCGGATTCCATGTCGTCGAACAGACCGAATTCATCGATGACGCAACCTTCCAGCCTTTTAAAGTAGGTTTAAACCTCCAGGGTTGAATTCCTTACATTGAGTAAAAGTTTCAAAATCCTATTAATTAATTTCACTTTAATTTATCTCCCTTTTTAATCTTCCTGGAGGCGACCTAGGTCGGATAGAATAGTGAAAGTTTTATGATGATTATGAACTTCTAGCGAGGTTGATAAGTAGTCTGACATAAAATTTAATTTAAAACGAGAACTAAAGTTTGCATTTAATCTAGCCGACCCGACCATGAAAGAGAAAGCCCAAGAAATGTCACTAATTAAACCAATCTTATAGGGCAGCCAAGCGTTTGATTCGCTTTCCCTTATTTATTATTTGTCGGCTCTGGCTGGATATAATGAAATTCTCCGAGAGTTCTAAAAAGATACACTCTCGACTTGCCTTTTAATAGTTTTTCATTGTTTAATTTTCTCGTTCTCTTTGGCTTAATTACTACAGGGTGGGAAAATGGAGCCGTATGTCAAACGATGTGCTTCAACACGGGTGTTTTCGGCGGAGAAACTAATGTATATTTGCAAGAGTCAACTTGGTATTGAAAAAGAATTTGAGCAGAAGGTGTTACCGGAAGGAAGGCTTAATATAGACGGATTCGTGTTATGCTATGATGTCAGCGATGTTCCAGGTATGTCGACTATGCAACATTGGTTAAAAATTGAAAAAAAAGTGCAAGAAAATTTGGTTAATTGCCTATTCTCTAGACAGTATATTGTATATAAATAAAAAAGTGAAACATTCTAACGACTATATTTATTATATTTTTTGCAGGACGTTCCATAGACCGCCAGACTGAATACTCAGCTGCTATTCTTTATAACATTATTCGCACAAAAAAACCTGTGGTTTTAGTCACAACGAAGAATGATGAAGCTTGTGAAGCGTATGTGAAAGAGGTCGAGAAGTTAGTTCAGCGAAAAGAGTTTCGACAGTTAAATATTCCGATAATTGAAACCTCGTCGCATGAAAATGTGAATGTTGAAGTAGCATTTCTACTTTTAGCTCAGTTAATTGATCGCGTAAAGAATCGTCTTAGACCATTATCCTATAATGAAACACATAGAAATCGTAAAGAGATGCTTGACTCAATATCGGACTCATTTCAAGCGTTGATTCAATCACATGTGACTGATCACCGAGCCGTGTGGACTCCAGTGTATCGAGAACTCCTGAAATACCCTGCCTTTCAAAGGTGATTTTTTTATATTGTGTACACATCTTTTATTCGATTTTAAAACCACTATTAATTTACATGTGACGTGTGCATCTTAACTTAAGTTTCTCGGCAGTATTTTGTTAGGCCGTAATGTTAAAATAATTGTTCTGTATTCGTGTACTAGGTACATCGAGTTGTTTGGTGAAGACTGTGCTCAAAGACTATTTAGGCGACATTTAAAAAGGCTCAAGGATGAATTTTTGTCTCGCCGTGAACGTCGATATTTGGAAAGGCTGCCCGAGATTTTGCAAACACTGTTTCCAGAATCATTACCTGAAAATCAGTCCTGGGATTCCGTAATGCAAAGAATCAAAGAGCATCCTGAGTGTTCATTGTATTTCGTGGTTGCACCTTCAGGATTAGCTCCAGAAACAGATTGGACGTGGGGTTCGGAATCTTCAACAGAAACCAATATTCGGGAAAACCGGATCCCTTTGGATTTGCTTAACTTAGGGGAGGCTGAGACGGTAGGATATAGTCTATATAAAGTTTTACTATGGATGTTTTGCTTTGGAATTGGAATTAATTACTTTCCTTTTCCTGTATAATACATAAAAGACTACGTCAATCATGCCTCTTTATTTCATCTTTGATTAACACTACTTTTTGGGCTGAAAAAGTTTTCTCAACTAGACAATTTACGTTGATTTTAGCTCTTAATTCAATGTGATTGTTTTGTAGATCTGGAGAAACTTGGTAAATTCTTTGCAGCAGGATCGAAAGAGGGGAGAATATAGACAACAATTCAAGATACTTTTAGATAATACGCCATACGTGACACCGGGGAAATCACTGAATGAGATGCAGGTGCTATTCATGGGACATGATTGCTTCGAAGCTCTGACAGGACAGGAAATTCAAGGAATATATGAGCAGCACCAAGTTGAGCTCATTGAAAAAGCCAGACGAGCTTTTATGGAGCTTATGCTTGAGCACGCTGAGGTTTTTTCGCAAGTGCAAACTGCGTCACCGATGGCCACTATTACTCAACAACAAGTCCGAGAAATATTTGATATTCTTCAGGAGGATTCTCGTTACAAGGCGTTGGATCGCCTTGATCAAGAAAGAAGATTGATGCTGCTGCAACATTTAGGATTTGTTCATTGTCCTCAGAGGGAGCACTGTCCTTCATATCCAAATTGCATGGATTCAATGGTAATGATAAAATATTTTAAAAGTCTTGCATGTGTTAAACTCTTGGCTTGTTAAGATAAAAGGGATATAAGCTTGAAATGCTGGCTAAAAAATTGCAAGAAATTCTTTGAGATTTCAATAATAATGCTTAGGTTCGGGCAAAAGTTTTAATGGATAGGTGGTAGCCTTTCGGTTTCGCCTTCCACATTCAGTATCTTCAGTTGGCCGTTCCAATGTTTATTTTTCAAAACTATCTCACGGAGTGTCCGATTCGTTCAGATGCTTTCGTAGGCAAACTTTTCTGGCCAAGAACCAAGGAGTTTGGTTTCATGGCTTACTCAGCCTTGACCTTTCGTCTGTAATTAACTGCCGACCAATCTGATTTTGAAAGTATATTGTTTTTTTTCGCTTGATTTCTGAAAGGGGTGGGTTGCGTACTGGTCGATAGAACATACAAAAATTGATAATTGAATTACTTCCTGAAGAATATATCTTGTGATCCTGGGTCAATCTGAATTCATATTTATGAGTTACATGTCCAGGAAGGACGCATTTGCTTTACAGATATCCTCTACTCTACGAATTATCTAAAAAAACAGCATTCTGTGATTTTCTGTACAAGAAAAGAAGTTAGTTTGTCTTCGTAGAGAGAGTCAGACAGGTTCGTTCTGTTCTCTTTATACTGACTTAGTTAAGAAGATAAGCTCAAGAATCGAAAGTGGATGTATCGATCTACCCAGACTTGGTGTGGTTACCCCGTTCCCGTCCATGTGTGTTTCTATCCTCTAGCTCTAGCTACTCGATTGGTTTTGGGCTGAGCTTGCTGAACTTTCTAATACCCAAAAACTATCGTCAGAAACCTTTTAGATAGAAAATACGTGGGTGGTCTAGGTCTAACATTATGTGAACGACTACAGAATGCGGTTGTAATAACCTAGGGGAAACACACAAATCGTTAATTAGAAGGGAATTGATAGGTCGCTTGGTCTTGTCTATTTTGTGAGTGTGTGTTTGTCCGACAAAATGTATTTCCGTTTATTATGTACCGCTAACCGCTTAGTAAATTTATATACCTACAGCTACGTTACTTTGATATATAATAAGATGCATTGTATTTTTTTAGGTTGAACGGATATTGGAATCGAATGCTCCGAAAGTCTCTCATTTTAATGGAAATTCCAACAATCTATCCACAGATGCTGTGTTATCGTTGTACTTGATAGGATCTACGGAGCTCGTAGACAGTATAAGAATTGGTAATGTTATTAAAAGCCAATATACAGTATTTAAAATCCTTTACCGGGACTGTTATTCTAAGTGTCACTTTATTTACTGTGTCTTAGGTCTCGAAGATCAATGTGAAGACGACGAATATGAGTTGGATGGAGTTGTTTATACTGTTGAACTCAAAGCAACCGATATCCCTGCAACATTTCCAGTGAATACCTCTGGTCACTTGCAGTCAAGGCTAGTTATATACTCGTCGGCAGAATCGTTGGATGATACCAAAGCCTACTTAGAAAAGACTCTACTAAGCAACCTTGCTGAAGAGAATGTGCCATTTGCAGAACCTCCAGTGGTTATAGTTTTCAATGCAGGACTAATTGATAATTTAGATGAACGAGATATGCTCAGTAATGAAGGTCAATCTTTGGCCGATAACCTTGGATGTGGCTTTGTTGATGTCAGTGGTTCTGATGGTCAGCCGAGGTGCGATTTTCATATTTATTTTGATAAATATTGTCAATGATGCTCATCACCCTTATCTAGTGGTTCTACTTTTAGCACGCAGTTACTCGCGGAAGCTTTGCAGTCTCTCGTCAGATCATTGAGGGATCGAGTCAACCCCCACCAGTCACCTTTTTCAACTCAAATTGTACTCGCAGGTCACGCACCTGATATTCGAATTATAATGTGTATGTTTTGTGGAGATTCATACAACGTAGCATCCCTTGTGGCTCCCTTATTTACACTTCCTGCGTGTCAACAAACAGATGAAAGAGCCATTAGCCTTTTAACGTTTCTTGGAGATAGAAGGCGATGTGTACAGGTAAGAAACAGGTCTAGTCGTGGGCAAAACTTGGCTACAAAACCCAATTATGATTTAACTTCAATTTTTTCATGGTAGATAATGATGTCGTCATACCACGGTGCATCATCACATCGTGAAGATCTAGTCCATGGATTGATACTAGTATACTCTGCAAATAGAAAAGCATCCTTCGCAGCATTGAAGGCTTTCTCTGGAAATGTTCCAAATCTTCCGATTCAGATTCTGGCCGTTACTGAAAACGGAAGCGCAGCTACAGCTATGTTTGGATCTAGTCTTGGCCAGAAACTTATCACTGAAGGCAATGCTCTAGCTGATGAACTAAGAGGTCATTTTGCAACGTGGAGTGGGGAGCATACCGTAGGTATTTACACACCATTCTTCCGGCAAGTATGGGATCAAAAGAGTGATATTGAAAAAGCGTTTAGGTAATTGATGATATATATACTGTATTTATGTCTAGTCCTGTTCTCATATATGTAAGTAAACTTAATAATGAATATACTTATTGCAGAATGGAGTCACCTCCATTGTATAGAGCCCCTCCGGCACCGGCTCCTCGTCCACCGATTGCTTCAGACTGTAACGTAGGATCTACAAATGACTCTGATGATATTTATGAGCAGTTACCAAGTGGTGGGGACAGTGACTGTGGAGGGAGTGAAGATGCCCTAGTTAAGCCCTCGTGGATACGTCAACGGCAGGCTCAGCAACAATCCACGAAGCCAAAATTGGAACCATCTGTTTCTGAAAATTTTATGATGAAAGAGTTCGATAATTTACGGGCAGGAGCGAGACGTAGTCACAGGGATCTGGAAACTGCTGCTCCTAATGCTAAGTCCCAACAGCCTTATTTAGCATTCGCCACCGGCAGAAGAAGTCATAACTCGAGCAGGTCGGTGAATAACAATGGGCATGGGATGTCAACACAGTTGCGCCATGGTACTACAGCTCATCCCAACCATGGGAATAATATGCCCGGTAGGATAAATATGGCTGAATATACGGCCGTTACAGATGCTCTTTCTAGGATGCGATTGCCTCGCACGTCGCCACCATACTCCAATCTACCAACAGACGACTATGTTAGCGATACTGGTCACAGAAACCGTTCAAACCGATCTCGTCGTAATACAGGTAATTGGAGCCATGCTGGAGTTGTAAATGACCGTATACAAGTTTAAATAACACAGTTGATGATATTAACTGAGCTGAAGTAGAAGAATTTAATATTGGTGATGAACTTTTTTAAAGGTCGACTTCCGCCTCCTCCTAGTGACTCCAGTTCTTCTGCAACCCCTGGGTCCGACCCAGAGGACTTTTCTAGACCCAGACACAAGAAGAAAAGCGTGAAAGGAACTAGCAGCCGTGCTCGACAACATCATGCACCAGCAAAGCCAAAAGCAATCTTCACTCCTATCCCCACCGTACCAAAAGGGTTCGTGCCGTATCAACTCTCTGGAGATTCTGGAGTCTTCTCCGGGTCGAGAAACAAATCTCTTACAATGGACGAGGGTTCAGGTTAGTGTTTTGTTATCAAGAAAACAGTAGTTTAGTTAGAACTGCGTGAACAGTTATTATATTTTAAGATACCCTTTCTTTCAGAAGCATCTTCGCCTGTTGATGTGGAAAAGAAACCATTTGCTAGGTTAAAGGAAGAAATGATCAATTTGGGTAAATCGAAGGGAGACAAATCCAGAACCAAAAAGGAAAAGCCTCCTAAAAAGTTAACCAAATCAAAATCAACGGAACAACAGCCTCAAACAACTCCAAGTTTTGGAACTAGTGTAAGAATCTAATTTGTAATTGATTTAAATTCATGCGGTTGACTTTATTTATTTATTTATTGAATGATTGCAGCTTGAAGAGGCTGCTTCGCAAAATGGCATTTTAGAGAGATGCGTCAGGTTTATTGAAGAGGAAGGATTGGAAATGGAGGGTCTTTATCGAGTTCCAGGGAACCGAGCACATGTGGAAACATTATTTTCTCGTTTAGCGGAAGATCCCAACACAGATCTTAGAGTTCTTGACATTCCAGTAAATGCGGTTGCTACTGCTCTCAAGGACTTCTTGGCAAAGCGGTTGCCTCCTCCCATTCCTACTGACATGATGGGAGAAGTGGAAAGAGTGAGTTTTATTACATTACTCTTCATATTTGTAAAGCATGAAGCCCATTTTCACGTAACTGTATTATTTTAGGTTGCACTGATCTCAGATAGATCCCTCCGTCTTCTAGAATTGAAGCAATTTTTGCTACAGTTACCACCCGCTAACTTTTCGGTTCTTAGAATTGTATTTTCACATTTAGTACGAGTTTCAGAGCGATCAAGAATAAACGCCATGGACTCCAAAAATCTAGCAATATGCTGGTGGCCGACACTTCTCCCGTTTAGTTTTGCTGATATGTTACGTTTCGAACAAATGCGACCACATCTAGAAGATCTTGTCCAGACTATGATAGATCAGTTTCCATTCCTATTCTGTGGAAAAGAGGATGTAGTGATGGTTTGACATCACCTTTACCCCGTAGATGGTCCTCAGCTATTTTATACTAATGACGAAACTGCTAATGCTTCAGGAGGAGTAGCAAGATACAAGAAACAATCTCATGCCCAATATTTTGAAGACGAGCAGCCTCTTGAATATGGTTATCCATACCAGCGCCAGTCCTTGGAGGTACCGGCACATTATTATTATTACTATCAACAGTATTACGGAGAAGAAAACATAACTCCTGGATCCCCTTCTCATGGATCTGTAATAAATCCATCTAGCTATCGACGGTCATGTTAAAAGCATTGAAAAGTCAGTGAACTTAGATTTCTAACATTATACTTAAAGCTTACATGTAGATACATCAATTGCACATCATTTAATGAAAAACAGTTTGACAGTGCATTGGCATATGCGTCCAATATGGTAATCAGAGAAAAAATTTCATGGTTTAATCAGAACAGTACCATGCTCGTAATTCACTGTCACTGTCTAGTGAAACATTTTATGAAGGCACTTGAAAAATGTTTGTGTATGAAAGATCGTATGGTTAAAACTATTTTGTGATTTATTTTTTAAATTGTAGGACATTCGTATAGATTTAAAGTTTAGATAATTTCGCCAGAGATTATAGTATATCGAAGAAATTGATCAAGACCGAAGACGTAAAACTTAGATATTGTTCTTAAATATTTTCGATGCACACAGATGAGAGAGATTATGCTCATTTTACGATTTGTACTTAACAGAAGAAATCCCGTATTGGAGATTTCAAGCTATTGGCAACGTTTAAGACAGGCTGTAAAAGTTTTAAGGAGGAATGATTTGAAGTTCTTCTTATATTTGTACTAATACCTTCAGAACGAGATGATAAGTTCGAATTGAAGTCAAATCCAGTAATTAATGATAGAGTTAGCAATTGGGCATCTAAAAGTAGACATTCTCCGTTTGACACAGTTACATTTATCGTGAGCCTGTTGGTTGGTGAAGTTTTTACTTACATTTTATAAACATTTTTACATTCTACTTATGTGGTCTTAAGAACAGCCTGAGCAACTTACAGCGTCACATTGTGTTGCTGTCAAGTTAATTTATTTGCACTGGAGATTTTTTAGGACTTGCTTTCTAAAGTACGGTCATTGACTGAAATTTCAGTATTAGAAATTTAGAATTACTTGTGTGGGTGCATCGCCTCTGAATGTGTCAATATCGAACAGTGCTTACACAATCAATGAATGAGTATTTAAGATAATTGTAATTGTAAATGCGAATTGGCTTAAAATAGGCCATATCTGCCTTGTATTGCCAAATTTCAAGAAAGGGAAAGATAACATCTACTTTCCAACTCTCTATTTTAAGTTGTTGGCAACCTGTACTAGGGACTAAATTTCAGTGCTATTTTATACAATGGTTGGGATTAGACTCCACTCAGTCTGTAATTAGCAAACAAGAGGTAACCCACGAATTGTGAATGGAATTAATATTTACTAGAAACGTGTAACAGCACGAAACTATAAAAAGGCAAGGTTAAGGTCAGTAGTATGGAAATCTGTGTTTAGAAACCGAAGTTGTTGTTAATATTTAGAAAGAAACAATATAATTTTATGAGCTGATTTATGTACACAAAATCAAGTGAAAGCAGTTCTACTCGTATGCTTAGAACTTCAAGAAATTGTTGCTTTCACAGGTATTTTGAGAACTAGTATGTGATCTGTAATCCTAATCTAACCCAATGAAAAGTTACGATACGAGTTATGGGCCGGTTTGTTATTGAACTTCACTCTTGGGTTGAGTTACCTTCTGTACCATTGAAAATATTTTATGCGAGCTTAATTATTTATGATTTTATGTGTCACTGTGAACTTGTAAAATCCATTTTTGTGCAAACGTTACAATATTATGACCTATTTTAGTATAAATTATTGTTGATTTAGTTTTGACCTTGACCAGCCAAGTTGTTTGATCTGACTTTTGTATACTTGGTAAAATGGCAAAACTCAATTACCAAATATGTTATAAATCTCATGAATCTAGCTCACAACTTTTGCGTCGTTGTCCTCGGTAAATTCATATATTTGCAATAGTCACTTCAGATTATTACACTAAACCGAGTCTTAATCTATAGTTTGATGATACTCATAGCATAAATACACAGTTGTGGATTATTCATGTTTCATTGTAAGCTCATCACAGAAAGTTGCAGTCAGTAAATGAACGAGAAAAGTCACAATTCGTTATTCCATGGTAATTTCTCACTCTCGGTGAGTCGACAGAAGAAAGTTTTGTTATACCTATTTAATATAGTCGCAGAATTAAGATAATAAAATTGGATCTACTAGAATGCACAACTGAAAACTAATGCTAAAACTCGGTTAAATATGTAATTTAATCGACTGAGGAATCCTAAATTGCAGCATAATTGAAGATTAAGCTACAATCGTAGTATTCTTCAAGCAGCTTATGTAACTATTTGGATGGCTCTATGAAATGTATCTAAAAAATATAAAGTAATACTTGATCTATATTATACTACTATATGAAATTACAACAAATAAACTGTTATTATTATCAAAATTATTCTTTGTGACCTGCTGTGTACATTTGTTTCCATAAAAAACCAGAAGGTTATAGCAATACGTATAATTTCTGTATCAGGTCCACGCAGGACCTTCTAACCCTGGTCATTTTTTCATGGTTTATTGTAATGCAATAATCAAATCAGTATCCGTTAAGTCGTTGAGATTATAATTTACAGGAAAATCATAACAGAAGACCGGCCAGAAATACCCAACAACCTAATGCATAGAGTCACGGAATACGTTACGGAATTCCTTAATGATGATGATGAAGATGATGATGCGAGTTATGATACAATTACAATCATCCATTCGCAAATATGTATGTTTTTGTTGGAGGATTGTCAGCTACAATTCGTAGATTTGTATTCAAGGCCGAATTTGCACGAGGAAAGAATCATGATGCGATCATGTTACAGATAGATTTGCTGCATGAGGTTGCTTGTCTATGGATTTGCTGTTTGCCCTCTCGTACGATGTGTAAAAAACATGACATGCAACACAAAAGAGTTTACGCACGCTAATAAATAGAACTGAAAAGTGGAAATTCCATTCCATTTCCATGCATTACTTGGATACATCGTAGAACTTTTATTTAGCACGCGTCATTCCTATTAAAAATATACGGGATTGGGAGTGGAAAGTCGCCGTAAATAGTATTTAAACTTTCTATTGATTCCCGTTTAAATGGTAAGTAAAACACAATAAATTTACACCCCACTTGTATTCAAACATGAATTTTCTACCGTTAAAAGAGCGTTAAGAGTACCTAGAGTACCGTTAAAACTTATAATTTTATCAATGCACAACTGTCCATACAAACTGCCTATTTGCGCCCAACTGAATATCCCATATTGAACATCTCCCTCGATAACATTGCATTTCCCTGTAAAACAATAAAAATATCTATCTACTCTCATCGGAAGAAGGTAATAACGTGCATCAAGAATAAATCAATGTTAGTCCCGCACAAACTTCTAATGAATAAGAACAAGAAATGAAAGTATAAAAATCCCTTATTCATAGTAATAACTGGTGAAAGCAGCCGTACGCGTTCCTTCTCTACAAAACAACTGCTGCATAGCAATACTTAACTTAGCGAGCCTTATAAAATACCACCCTTTACAAAGCAATGCATTTAATTATAATAACATTCTAAGAAATGCTCATTCATAATCTTCATCTCCAAAAAAAAAAGCCAAACTGAGCCTTCATCACCCGTAAAAGCTGTACTTTCACCAATATAAAGTGCTTTCTCCCAGATTGGAATGAATATTACTCCTTCCTTTCTACTCCTACTTTCTCGATCAAGAGAGAAGTGAAAGTAGCGGAGTACCTGCACTTACTTGCACGGAGTAACAGGCACAGAGTAAGATTGTGAGGAAAGAAAGGAGCAGCTACGTCCCTAGGAATTGAGTTGCGCCCTCGTGTCCCATACAATTGCTCTCTCTCTCTCTCTCATCTATACTCTATTATTCCTCAGCCAGAAGTCTTGTTGAGCTGAACCAAGCCAGATCTCTGCAGCTGCAGCAACTTCCACCAAAAATACTTTATTTCCCTGCAATTCCAATCAATACTTCTTTTGAGTATATTCAACAAAAAAAAAAAAGTAGACGAAAGAGGTTGTAATAAAACAACCTAATTTTCAATTTTAAAAAACTGTAATAATATTCTATTTCTGGGTGGTATGGCGTTCCCAAAAAATATAAAATCAGATATCGTCTTATCAGCACTTCCTTAAAATTCTATTGACTAAAGCAATTGCACGGATAAGGGATTATCTTATCCTTCCTTATCATAAACAAGAAGTTGGATTACACATGGTTAACAAATTAACCGGAGAGCATGAAGCTGCCTATTGTTATTTTTCGGTGTAGTAGTCTGCAACACTTGTGGAGAACTTCGTAAGATTTGGTTAATTCCGTTTCGGGTTTTTCGGATAAAATAAAATAATAGTTGTTAAAAATTCGGTTTATTTACATCCGTATTTTAAAGTTAAAGTTGTGGCAGTGATTGTTGTGTTTTATTTATTAGAAGGAAGAAAGAATTGGCAGATTTACTCAAGAATTAAGGTTTTAAGGAAACCGAAAAATATTCTTTTGTCGAATTATTTATAATAAATTGAAAATCCGGGTCGGGAAACGCTGGCCTGGGGAGATTAATCGTTGTTTATTTTTAAAAAGTGCTGCTTTTTTGGGGAAATATTGAAGGATTCAGGAAGAAACTTAGGAAGGATTTTGTGAACCGGAAAGTTAATTATTTGTAATTGTAATTAATTACTGGATTAGAGTGGAAGGAAAGGGAATTGTCGTTGGAGTTAATACAATAATTGACCATTTATTTTGCCGTTGTGCATGTGCTGTTGTAAAAAGTCTAGCATTTATTTAGGTAGGTGCTCAGCCGGCATTTATTTTTATTTATTGTTGGAACAATGGCACAATCCGGGAAACAGCTCTGCTTCTTTCTGGTCATCATCTTCTGTCTAGCTTATTGTGGAGTGGCGATCGCCGGAGATCTTGACGGGGTAAGGAATAACCTTTTTTTTTTATATAAAAATTATAATTATTTATTTTTAGAATTCGGGTTAGTTTGTATAAATAACTGCTGCATCAGGGTTGTTGCGAATTGCGGATGCAATAAATGAAAGGATCAAACCAAACAAGTCCTGTTTTAGGTAGCAGTGTAGCTAAATTAAATAGCTAAAAAAACAGTACAGAGAAGGTAACGTTTACTATTTTATGATTTGGCATGTCCATGTCTCGCATATTTTATAATTTTATAGTTAGTCATCTATCTCCCATTATCATTAACTGCATTCCATTTATTTACCGTCTGCTGTATTTACCTTGTAAAAAAGGACTTTATTGCCAGTTATGGTCGCAAGGAAGCGATATGTTGGATGGATTAGGCGTCAGCGTCAGACAGCTCAAAAATAATATGCCATCACCGCTTAATTTTATGCTCCATGCTGTACATAATAAGGATTGAAAGGAAGATGAAGCACATGTTAATTTTACATCGCTCCCTCCGTACAACTACCAACGCTAACTGAGGGTTAATTATTGTATTGTCATGAATTAGTTTATATGCTCATGTAGGTGGTTTAATCTTGGGCCGTTGGTGTGGTTTAATGGGCTGCGTTGTGGTTTGGTATTGGTTGTGGCTTCGCTTAAATCGTAGCTAGTGCTAATGCATGCAGAAGGGCTAATTTACAAAGATGGATGATATTTGACAGTGTGTTGCAGTAGTTAGTAGTTTTAGAGCGATGTGTATCAGTATCTGATGACGGGTCTGTGTGGTCTATGCATGCAAGCATGCATGGGAATGAATGAAAGGTTGCTGGATTACGATTTTGATTAGTTAGTATGCGTTGCAATGCAAGATTTGTGTTTTCATTGTAGATAGTTCGATAAAGAATACGTGGCACTGGCAGCAGAAATTGGGAAAGAATGAGATGTTTTTCCAATCGGATTTGAGTTCGTATTGAATAACTAATAATTGGTTCTGATTACAGCTATGGATCATATCATATCCGTCGTTTAGTGGCTAGTGAGCACTAGTCTTACATACAGTCACACACATTAGCCAATAATGTGAATATGGTTTTAGTTGCATTTCGAATTCGAACCTACGTTTTTTTCTTTCCTAGAACTGAAGAGTTCGCTTGCTTGACGTGCATCGATTTAAATGTATCTTTGATCTTTGATTGCTGGTTTTTTAATCATCAGCAGTGTTTTAACTTTGTCCTTAGTTATCACTTGACGTTCATTTTTCAATTGCAACACATTTTCATACATGCGTAAACAAATATGCAACAATACCATACGAATTAATTGAAAATCGAAATCTGCCTCAATAGCTCTCCTATCTAACTAATCGAAGGTACAGTAGAATGAAGTACAAAAGCAAGCTTTTAACATAAATGCAAGTCAAATTCGTGTTTCTTCCACCGTCATTGTTCTGTTTATGATTGTAATGATACCCATTCCAGAAGTATAATTTTACAATTTCGCAGTGGACGCTAGCATATATGTTTGGTGTGGGTCGGGTATATGCGATTGGGTTACAACATTGTTCGAGTTCTCAGTTCTTAATCATCAAGTTTGCCTTGAGGTATGAATTAATGAAAAGCTAGCAGAAGCAGGGCTTGGACTTGTTCTCTCTGCACTGCTATTGAATTATTCATCTTGTATAGTGTCAGTCCGTCAAGGCTAATCTAATCTAGACTTCGGTCACTACTTTACTCTTACTCTTGTATCTGTTAAAGTGCATAAATTGTTTCTTTCCGTTTTAGGTGTTAGGGTTTTAGCCTGGAATACCTTGAATGAATCTCTAAGCTCATACATATTTAAGGTTTACAGTTTTTAAAAGATAAGAAAATAATGTCCATGCAAAATTAGGTTGGTTAGGATTAATCGGTTAGTTTATTATATCGTATTGCCGGTATTTCAATTGCACATTCTTACAGTTTTATAAATCTCACATGTAGCAAACATACAAACGGAGGAAAGGAATACAAAATGTACAAGTCGTTGGATGGCTATGGCATTGCATAATCTAAGGGCATAATGGCATTAAATATTGGGTGGATCACACAACATCGTGTGCATGCATATGAAGCCGAAACGAAGTGGAGTACCATTGCCTTGCCAGTAGTAGGTAGGTGAGGAAGTTGAATTAAATATACTGAAATGGAATGTGCAATTCTACTTCTACTCGTCTCACCTTACATTTCCCTTGTATTTGCTATTTCGTTTATATCCTCTTGCTCGACTAACTTTGTAATTGGTGGACTTGCATTGCACTTGCTGCTTTCGTTACATGAGGTGTTTTTTTACATTTAAATTCGTTACAATTTTTCCTTTTCATCAGAAGTCTGAGTCATTTGCAACCAGAATTTATATTAGAATTGTCGATGTACCTAAAGAGATAGGGAAGGAAGAAGATAAAAAATCGTTGGGTACTGTAGCTGGTCGGTCGATGATTGAAGGTGGATTATAGAGTTCAAGCGAATTAGTGTATCATGCTTCAACCTAGCCTCTGGAAAACGATACGATGACATTTACCTTTGCATTCCAAACCCTTTTGTAGTTTTACTACCAAGGATAAGGAATAGAATCTTCTTCTTCCCTGCGTTTTTAATGATTCATCCTGATTGGGTGTATGAGACTGGACTGCACCCTTTTATTCTCGCCGAATATATGTATTTATTCGCCAGCCAGAGATGCAGTAAATACTATTTACTGCATCTCTGGCTGGCGAATCTCTGATAGTGATAAGCATTTTACGAGTTGAGAAATAAAGTCTTTACGAGTTGGTTGGAGATATATTTAAGGATCAACATAATAACAGACTATAATAGTATTAGTATAGATGAATGTTGGTTGACTGAAGAATTCTTTTTTTAAAGCAAGAATGATTAAGAGAGTTAGAGTGCTCTGCTCAGTCTTCAGGATTGTCATCTTAGAAAATAACTCAATACTCAATATTTAAAGCGGATATTTTTGTAAGTTACAATGTCAATTTATTGAGCGAATTATATAGTTTTAGAGTAATTAATGTTAAGTTCATCAAGAACTGACTATGCTTCATGTATGAATGTGTTCTTATTATGGTTATCATGTCTACTGGCTGGCCTGGTTTATTGTACACACTACGTGCTCACTTAACTTGTTGGAAACTGCGGAAAAACAATATGAACTCAACCTCAAGGTACTCTCTCCCTGAATTGAATATGTGGGCAGTGTGTAATGTGTTTGGAATTTACAGCTAACCAACAAAAAAGTAAAACAATCTCTGGACTGGAGAAAAAAAATTTTTAAATCTACAAATAAAAAGTAATATTTATCAGTAGAAGAATAAAACGAATTTGTTCTCTTTCTTACTGTCCAGTAGGTAATGCAGTATGCAGTTAGTAGTCGTTATTACTGTAGACGCCTATAAGATATAAGCGTAAGGCGTCCTGAACGTCGCAGATTGCGGCTGGTTAACTAGTAAATTCATTATTGAACATATCATGTCAGATAAAACAAAGTTACATTGTAGTTCTATTTGCCAATTTTCTTTGTGACGAATAGTGACAAATGGTTAATTGTTTAAGTTTAAACTATTTACTTTTCAGGGTAATGAAACACTTTAAATGTATTCTGAAGTCGAACGATCTTTGTATTTGCAATAGTATTAGTAACCAGTATACTTTTTAACACTTATTAGTACTAGTCATGTTCAAATATTCATCACTGAGTACGATAATCAGCGGAGACGCCTCCATTTAGACGTCTGTAGCACATCTCTTCGCCATTTAATTCATCAGAATGTTATAAAGAGTCGTAAAAAGCGTTTGGGTATGGAAATAATAGTAAATAATAAATAGAATAGCAGACAGGAGAAGGAAGGAGAGGAGATTGATAAATTAATTGAATTCCCAAGCAGTAAATTGCATCCTTCAGTTCTAGCTATGAATGAGCTTTAGTCTAATGAAGCACACAGTCAACAGTTCTCTTCGGCCTTTTTACTAAGTCAAGTGAATTGAATTATAGTTTAAGAAACCACCATATCCTGAAATTATATTGGCTTATAGCTTTTACTGAAAATCTATCCTTTGTCAAATTTATTTGTTCACATATTCATGATAAGAATTTGCCCGTGTTGCATGCAGTTATATTGTTGTATTGGGTGTAACGCAACACTCCTTATCGCGATTGTCAAACATGTTTGTCAAGATTTGTTTGCTTCATTTATCAAGTTTGTTAAATATTCTTCTAGTAAACCTTAAAATAGAAAAAATGTGGGGTCTAATATGCTCAACGCGTTGTCCTTTTTGACCAAAAGCTTTGTATTATGTCTGTATATAAGTGGCTAAGCTTTAAATATATTGTATTAAGACAAAATGACTTATGAAAGGAATAGGAAACGTGTAAAATAAAACTGGTAAATTGGGCTAGGCATTTCACGTTCACCGAGTCTTGTCTCTCGATATCTATAGCTCTCTTATTCGTCTTTTCAATCGAATTCGTTTGAGGTGAGAGCAGTAAAATAAAAAGAGAGGCATGGAATTCATTGATGTGTTGGCTTGTTGATGTTTTCGATTCGAAAGTAAACGTACAGTTAAGTTAGTCACCAGCAACTGATCTATATTCTCATGAGAGCAACCGATTGCAAAATGAAACTTTACTACAGCAACTTTTGGAAAGGTACCAATACTAACTAATACTAACATTGATTTTTCATTAAAGCATTCTCCTGGTTGTTTATTGAATCTAGTCAGGACTGGCTAGCTCTTGTGAACCGATACATCATACATGCCTAATTCAGTTTTCGAAACTCTTCAGTTCACCAACCAACCCTTATCTAGACTAGGAACTTGAAACTTTTGGGAATAGGATTGAACAATTGATTTTTATGTTTTAAATGTGCAAAAATACGATGCGGCTTCGTTCTTTTCCCTTTCCCAGTATCAATTTACAAGCACGACTGCTCTGAAACTGAAAATTTATTCAATTTACTAATTCAGAACGCTCTAGGTTGAGTGTTTTTACAACTTAACATACACTAGACTAAACCTTGCATTTTGCGGAGATGTCCACGTAATAAAGTGATTTCATTTTCTAATGCAAACGAAGCCTCTTTGTGCTATGACTGGCATGGCTGACTCACAGGATTAGAATAGGGAAAGCATAAGAGTCAGTTTACGATGGAAGAACGGTACTATATGTACTTGATCAAAAGAAGATGAGTAAACTAAATTAAGTTTCACTAATGCTTTTAGTACTTTATTGTATATTTTAAAATGGCCTGTCTCGATAGGGTAGGAATAGCAAGATAACTGATAATTGTTAGTTTTCGACTTCACTCCTTTCTAAATGAATCTTCTTTACCATTTTGGTACTTGGCAGTCAGGCCAAGTCAGGCTGGGACTTTGCAAAAATCCAAGGTACTCATTCGTACCTCAATAGCTTTTATTGTCCTTGCTTTACAAGACTACTGTACGGTTACTTCACTTCACTATGCATCGTAAGATAACTTTTGCTGTGCTCGTGCTGTAATTCCCTTAGAAGTTCACATTTATCTGCGTGCAACCATTGACATAAGTAAGGAAGATTTATTTGATTGAGCATATTTAATGGCATTGTAAGTCTGTAAGACTGAAACGAAGAGGTTCAAGGCACTTGCTGTCTTATATGAAATGTAATGTGTATGAACAACTAAGGAAGATACCATGATGATAACATTGCATCGCCTACTCTCTCTCCATATCTTAGTTTGATCTCAGAGAGAGGTGACTTTTGGTCCTTCTATTTTTACACAAACTCGATTTGACTCGCTTTGCCATTTTTATGTACAATGAATGAATATATACATGATCAAGCCAGAACAGAGTGGAAGCTTAGCCTTGCGTGTTGCGTCAGTCATTTGGATGAAAAATGTGCAACTGGGGGATGTAGGTACATTTATGCACACCTACACATACAAATTTTTTATATTCTTATATTATTCATGATTACGGAAAGTATCTTCCATTCCAAACTGTTTTTATTGAAAATCGATTACTGGTGATAGTACTAGAGCTGAAGTGCCCCATTAATGAGCTTTGATTTTTAAGATATTTGGATACGGGTAACACTGGCATTGCATTGTGGATACGTAATGATCCAGTCATGCATGATTTTTGTTGTACTTAGCCTGATAAAACATTATATTTTTAAGACTAGCGTAAATACATTTGAACTGTCTAGTTTCAGAAATTTTTGCATTTAAAGATGGTAGATTTAAGATTCATAGCTTTCAGGTAACGACAACGAGAACTGTAATTGGAATATTACCTATTACTTCTTTTTTACCCTCTTTTTACCCATCCTGACTGTTTTGTTCTTTGAGTCCAGGTAGAGGTACAAGTGCAGATACCTTTTTATTTTTTACCTGTCCTTGTCCTACAGATACTTATGTACTAAAATAAGCAACATCATCATCGACATTAAAAAGTCCTATCTCTCTTCTTAAGTAATTCGCCATTGTCAACACTGTTATTCCTTCAGTCAGTTACAACAGTCCATAAACCAGTGTTAGTGACAAGTCTCCGCGTCTGTTTAATAAGATGAATCGTCTCTTATTTTGGTGTGTTGTTTGACTTACCCAGAGTAAAAGTTTAGTACGCGGCTTATTTTTATGCTGACAAGCCATGAGAGAGAGAAAGAGCTAAGGTATGTGTTTCATATTTTATCCAAACGTTAGGCATACACTACATCTAAATAGCTGTTATTATCCACGTCTCTCTTTAATCTGGTAGTGCTTTTCGCAATAAAACGGAAGGTGTAGAGTTACCGACCGTAGCGTGACAAAGACAAGCTCTTTAAGATGATGATGATGATCTTGATAAAGTTGACGATTTTTGGTATCCTGCTTAGCCGTACTGTGGCTGTTTTTGAGATGCTAAAAATGTGAAGGAATTAGTAGAGAAGTTTCAGTACATGGAATAATGTGAAAGGAATGTCTTTCCTGCCTTAAGCGAAGAAAACATGCACAAGTTATGTAGAAAACCTGCTTTAGACGCCAGTAGAGACGCTTGAACTAAATCCTAACTGCTACTACTACTACTACTACTACTACTACTACTACTACTACTACTATTACCACTACTACTACTACTATTACTACTAGTACTACTATACTACGGAACAGCTAGCATTGTTCTAGTGACTAGATGTTTCATTGAATGAGTGCGTTCCCCGGTTCTTGTATTAAGATTTGACGGAGTAGCTGCTCAGCTGCAAGTTAAATGAAACGGGATCGAATATTCTGATTTGTGATGATAATGTAAAAACGAAACGTTGTAATGTTGTTAGTAGAAAAGAGAAAGATATGATAGTTGAAGTAGCTTGTTGGCGATAAACTTATGAAGTTGTAGTATGCAAAACGTGCAAGAAACAAGAAATAGTAAAGACGGGTAGGGAGTTCAGTGGGACTCGACTAGGAGCGAAGGAGTTTTTTTAACCTTAACTCCTAAAGCTAGTATTAACTTACTGCGGCAGGAGTTAGATGCCTTAGTGCTAATAAAATGTTATAGTAAATGGTGGCGTAATTGAAGATATAGTAAAGTTGATATTTGCGGATCTTATGTGAGATAGAATTGAGTGAACTCAAGACTCGCACAGAACGATAAGCATTCTGAGGCCTGAGATGGAGAGATGATGAAGATATTAACTACAAATGAGTACAATATTAGGAAGGAAGGACGGATGCTCGAAGTGAGGGCATTATTATTAGTAACTTTAGTCTCTTCCCCTTGCTCTACGGACAGGAATGGAGGAATCTCTTGTTATTCTAGTTGAAATAGTAAATTGAAAGAACGGCGGATGATGACAAGATCAGTGTAGGCATCTGTCTGCATTGTACATGATGGAGTAAGACGGATATAACTCCTTCCTGTCATGATTCTTTAACTCACTTCTTGCCCTCGTGCATATGCATACTAACCGACAGACTAACCAAACAAAAGTTCAAATCAGAGTGTAAATGGTGGAAGGGTTTGTTCGGAAGAAGCTAATTTTCGTTATATATTATTTTTCATCTTATTCTTCTATGCGGTAGACTGTTAGAAAGTGGGGAATATTATAGGTTCATTCAGTAGTTTAATAAGAGACCTTCGATTTCAACCTGTCAAGCCAATGAAGTGGAAGAAAATAAAGATAATTTTCTGCACCCTCAATCTGAATTAGTAAGCTTGCTTTTTTTTAGAAACGTAGCTCATGCTGTTCTGTGACAAATTTTGTATGTTTTACAAGTATCTGTTTAATCCATCTAATCTATAAGTAAGAACTCGAAAAAGGGCCTGGTTTTAACTCAGAAAAGAAAGAAATTAACAGGAAGGACAACGTGAAACCGTATCTGTTTTTGAATGAACCGTGAAGGCCCTTTATTACTAAAGAGCATTTCTTCCAGGCAGGCCTGCGCTGCTCGGACGTGTGCTGTAAACAAAATCAGAAAGGACTGCTGGTTTTAATTTACCAGCATCTGCAAGCATTTTTTAATATTAGAAAGAACGGAATAGAATATAATTAATAGAAGATATTATAATATGTAAAGGTATTTAATAAATAAACGTAAATAATTAGGGTACTGCTTCCACACATTGTGGAATCAATACACTTTAATTGTGGGAGATTAACGATTGGATTAGAACGCAATCTGTTAGAGTACAAATGCTAGCGTATATATTTAATTGGTATGGTGCTTGAAAATGTATGGACATGTATGGAAATTTCATTTAATTTACTTCTTCGTGTTACTAAAACGTGCTATGGTATTTCCTGTGAATCGGAATGGTTTATTTTCATGTCTAGTTAATAGCTTGTTGTGAGCAAATGTGTGTGCGTTGTGGAATTTCTTGTTGCACCAGGTAAAACATAAATATTGCTTTTGTCGAGTAGGTTTGGAATGCTTTTGCTGAAATAAAAAAAGTAACAGAAAGTATATATAGGTATCAACTTGATATGATAATGATATTTATACAACAAAATACTGATTTTCCATTTCTCGGCTACGCGGCCATGGGCATTATAAATAATTAAAATGAAGTTATGTTCATATAGAATGCTCATAGAAATATAGAACAGTGTATTTGTTGGCTAAGCTAAGTTGTCTGTGTCTCACTAACAGAATATAATGAACCGAATGAATCCAGAACCTCGTTTAAAGAGCCCCGAGCATTAATTTGCATTGGAAAAGGTCCTAGTTACGAAGTTGTTTTACTCTGCGGTGGTAATTAGTTCTGTACGTGCATTGAATTTAACCCAATTTAAGTTATAAGACCCCTTTTATTAGCTGGTTGGTGGGCCTCAAATCCCAAATGTCATCCCTTGATTAAATTTTATTTTATTTTACCTTTTCGAAAGTAGTACTATCGATAAAATGAGTTTTTAAGAGACATGCTGAATTGACGAGGCAACAGGCAAGGGACAGTTGTTCAAGCAAGAGTTTAAACCTTAATTACAATTTGAATTATCAAGAAACTGCTGTGAATGTTGGATATTTTATGCTTTAAAATTATTTATAAAAATGTATTAATAACCTAAATTTTCCAATCCTGCCAATTTCAATTAGCTTCTTAGGATAGTGCAATCAAACCAGACCATTTCAAACTTGTTCTGTCCTTCTCCTTTTACTGGTTGGCTGATAGAAGAAAAAAATATTGTGATTGCTAATCTTCATCTTTATGACATTAACTAGACTACAGTTCGAAGAGTACAAGGCCATGGATGTATATGTATGCATCTAGAAATCTACCACAGAAACAGATTAAAAAGATTGACAGACAGTTGGATGCACGATAACCTCCGGCTTTTATTGAGGAACAGAATTAAACATTCTGCTGGTTTCTGAGAAAGAAGTAAGTGAATGAGTTTGGCCGTACTGATATTAATCGTGCAATCGCTTTTTTGCCATATAAGGAAATTAAGTTGCTAGTTGTCATTTGAGTTGATGTTGAGGTTAAGTATTAAGTTCATTCTTACATTAAGCTTCGTACTACTACTACATTCCCAGTTATGAGTTATCCACACTGTCAGTATTGTAGCTACAAGCTACGGTTGGGGTTGACGGTAGACCCAACACAATCATGACATTAATCTCTTTACGACAGAAGTTTTAAGTAAAAATCCTTTAATCTGAACTATTTTCAAACCCTTCTTAAATACTACTAATATACCTTACCTCTACAACACATCAACACGACGATCGATGGGTTGTTTAGGACCGCAGCCCTTTCACATTACATTTGTGTATGCAGAGTTGTAGGTATGCATTTCCAAAATCCCTATGAAATGCAATAAATGAAAATAAATGTAATCTTATACCTAATTCTTACTCCAGTGCCAGTCAATTTTACAGTGTTTTATAATATTGAGACCAACAAATCATGGACCTTTCTACCGACCATTTTAAACCATCCCAATTTATTTCCATCTAGAGCTCTCTCTTAATAATTATACCCTGTGTAATGTATAATATTGTACGAGATTAGAACCCTTGAAGCAACTGCAATTTAATGGTACAGTTTGTCAATAGCACGTCTGTACACTTTGTTTACCGATTGTTCTTTACCGGTAAATAAATAGCTGCTTTTGCTTCGTCAATATCCATTCCATTCATTCCTTTTCATCATGTTTCGATCCGGTCCATGTTTTAACATTTCCTTCCAAGGGTTCTTTTCTCAAAGTATTCCTTTGCGGTACATTCCGCCCATCATTGATTCGTATTTTTCCCCCTCCCTCTCTCTTCCCTGGACTTCTGGGCTGGGAGCAGCATAGCAGTGTAGCAGTGTAGTTTCGGCTTTAAAACTAGGTAAAATCACGCTTCAAAATAATACATAGTCATCGTTGTGCAGCACAGGAAGTCTTCCAAGAACACGATCTAAACATGTAAAACAAACCTCTGGACACATGTAGATGTTTTCCAAATAGTTTCTACTCGTTGATGTTTAATTTTGTGTTTCAAACAGTACTTAAGAGACAGTAATCATGCATAACAGTTTAAAGTTGTGACTGTAGTTTAGGAGCTTAAACTTAAGCAGGTAGTCATTGATAACAACAAAATGCAACACTCTACTACAAGTACTACTAAAGACAAGGTAGACGAACGAGTGTCATCAATCGGACAATACAATCGCCTTAGTCATGGATAAAAATGTAGCTAATCCTTAAGTATCCTTGTCATTCATAAAAGCAGAGCTGTGCTCCAATCCAAGGCATTGCATTATAAAAATGTAAAGCGTATCGTTGAAAAATACTAGAAAATAAACCCTTAGCCATTCAGTTTGTTAAAGGTACGCATAATATATACCCTCTGAAAACTTACATTTGCTTTGCAGACAAACCCTTACATTTGTTAATCCTTATATTTGATGCTATTCTTCATCCGTGACCCAACCAAGAAATAAGGATTAAATTAAGGGTCTAAACGGTCATGAATGTGTCTGAAAACACGAACAAGCCTCGTATTCCTAATTTTGACATTATATAGAGTTCTGTCTATGTTATCTTCTGATAGTAAGAATTGGTTAAATACGTAAGTAGAAATACTAATGAGATTTTCAAGTAAACCTATCGCAATCGCACGCTTTGGTGAACATAACAGAAATAATGAAATTTTTTGTTGGTTGCTTTGGCTGGAAATCTTTTCGGGAGTTGCTCCCTTGCCAGCTATACTTTAAGCTTATCAAAATATTAATCTCAATCCCGTGTCAGCTGCTGCTGTTGGTCTTGGTCTTGCCCGGTGGTTGGTGGTTATCATTACTTTTTGTAGCGTTATTGTCTGGGCCATACCTTCATATTACTGTCGGCTTCTGAAAGGAATTCATGTGTACACAAGATGTACTCAAATTTTGTAGTATTTATCCCTGTTTGGCGTGTTTGGATCACCTTTAGTGGTGCTAAAGGTTTACCTCATTCTTTAGGTCGAGTGAAAGGAAAGCTTTAGCAAATCATAAGTCCACCACCAACACCAGCCATGCATATTCTCAGCAGTTGTTTGTAATGCTTATTTTATTTTATGTGTAGACCGGATAAAGGGAAATGATTTATAGGGATAGAGATTCGTGACCTCATCGTACTTCAAACACAGCTTCAATTAGTTGGTAGAAAAGGATGATTGGATGATGTGTCATGCTGATACGTAGAGAGTTATTGGATTCTCGATGAATACTTGGGTTATTGCTGACTCCGATCAGTTGAGAGGTTGAACCCTATTGTTGAGTATTTAGGCCAGAAAATAAGTAAGTGGTTTAATTCTTTCATCAGCAGGACTAAAGCATCTTCTTTTCTCATTTTTATTGTTTTGAAGTGCTTGACTTTTAGTGGGCTGGGTGGGTTTGAGTTGGAGTGGTTTAAAAACTTAAATGCAAATTTTATCTTCGTGATTTATGTGAATCGCTGTGAAATTGAGAACTTGTTGTAACTAACCCATATCTGACCTCAATAATGGTGAATAAAAGTTATCGATTGAAATGCTGAACTGGAGTTCAATTTTATCTGTTATCAATCATAAAAATTTAAATGGGGATGAGAAAGGAGGTGTAAAACATTTTCATTGAGTTAGGGATATTATTGATAACTAGCCAAAGGGCCCGTGTCCATACACGGGTAGCCTAGCAAAAGCTTACTCCAAAATTTTCAAAAAACCAAAAAT
>JAQFZX010001344.1:0-31496 GCA_034682405.1 Hydroisotoma schaefferi | reverse complement strand
TACAATTATAATAATTCTTTGTGGAAGAAGGGTTGTTATCCTTTAGATTTAGACTGGAATAGTTTAATTGGATTTGCAATCAGGTTTTTGAGTAATAATTCGACTTTTTATGTCATGTTTTTTAAGATTTGGAGATTAAAGAAAGAAGGGAATTGGGCGACGACCGGTAGGTCGCTGTAAAGCCCCCCGGTACAATGGCTCAGGTTTCAAGCGATTCCCGAGCGCCGCTTCGGACTGTCAAACGGGTGCAGTTTGGGATCCTTTCTCCAGATGAAATTGTAAGATTAAAGTCGAGTATGAAATTATGTAAAAAGTAGTTTTTGGATTATTCTTAAGTCATATATGTTTGGTTTTGTAGCGGCGAATGTCCGTCACGGAGGGTGGGATAAAATTTTCAGAAATTTTGGAAGGAGGCAGGCCCAAGTTGGGTGGTTTGATGGACCCACGGCAAGGTGTCATTGATCGAAATTCAAGATGCCAGACGTGTGCTGGTGGACAGAGTGAATGTCCGGGTCACTTTGGGCACATCGATTTGGCCAAGCCTGTTTTCCATTGTGGCTTTCTGACAAAAACTATCAAGATTTTACGATGTGTCTGTTTCTATTGCTCAAAAATGCTGGTTTCACCTAATCATCCGAAAATGAGGGAGATTGTGATGAAGACGAAAGGGCAGCAACGGCGGAGGTTGACCTTCGTCTACGAGCTGTGCAAGGGAAAGAGCATTTGTGAGGGAGGAGATGAAATGGATGGACTTAATGCCGCAGATGAAGATCCTATGATAACTGTATGATAATATTTGACTGAGTTATACTAAATATATATGTGGATCATGTGGCTTTTATAGATGTGAATTACCTTTATATACAGGCAAAGAAAAGTGGACACGGTGGGTGTGGTCGATATCAACCTCGAATCAAGAGGACAGGTCTTGAACTTCAAGCGGAGTGGAAGCATGTTAATGAAGATGATCAGGAGAAAAAGATGATCGTAACTGCTGAAAGGGTTCAGGAAATATTCAAACATGTTTCAGACGAGGAGTCTTTTGTTATGGGGATGGATCCTAAATTTGCCAGACCAGATTGGATGATCATCAGTGTACTTCCTGTCCCACCTTTACCGGTTAGGCCAGCGGTAGTTATGTATGGCTCTGCTAGAAATCAAGACGATTTAACTCACAAACTTGCTGACATCATCAAAGCCAACAATGAATTAGTTCGCAATGAGCAGTCCGGGGCGGCTGCACATATCATCGCTGAAAATGTTAAGATGTTACAATTTCACGTTGCTACCTTGACTGATAACGAGATGCCTGGTCTTCCCAGAGCAATGCAGAAATCTGGAAGGCCTTTGAAAGCCTTAAAAGCTCGTCTGAAGGGGAAGGAAGGCCGAATTCGAGGCAACTTGATGGGAAAGCGAGTAGACTTCTCTGCTCGAACTGTAATCACACCTGACCCGAATCTTCGAATTGATCAAGTCGGTGTCCCTCGTAGTATAGCTCAGAATTTAACTTTTCCGGAGATAGTTACTCCGTTTAATATTGAAAAGTGAGTGATAAGGGCGAGCCAAGTCGTAGTTATCTTATAACGTTAGTGAATATCTCTTGACTTATAAACTTATTAATTTGTTTTACAGAATGTCTGAACTTGTGTCGAGAGGAAATAACCAGTATCCAGGTGCTAAATACATCATTCGTTCTAATGGTGACAGAATCGATTTGCGATTTCATCCTAAACCCTCTGACCTGCATCTTCAACTTGGATACAGAGTACGTTTTGTTTTTTGTAGTGCTAAAGTTTTAGTGTGAAACAAATAAATATTTTGTATACGATTATTAAAGGTGGAACGGCATATTCGCGATGGTGATTTGGTAATTTTCAATCGGCAACCAACGTTGCACAAAATGTCCATGATGGGTCATCGAGTTAAGGTTTTACCGTGGTCTACATTTCGAATGAACCTGAGGTAAGCTAACTGAAAAGTTACTATCTAATCAATAGCAGAAAATGTATTAAATTGTTCTAAGTATTCTTGGATTTTGAACTGTTCTAGTTGCACAACCCCGTACAACGCTGACTTCGACGGAGATGAAATGAATTTGCACGTCCCTCAGTCTATGGAGACTAGGGCAGAAGTAGAAAATCTTCACATCACCACTCGACAAATTATCACTCCACAAGCCAACAAACCGGTTATGGGTATCGTGCAAGATACATTGACTGGCGTCAGAAAAATGACAAAACGAGATGTATTTCTTACAAAGGTACTTATGTAAACTAGGAGACAAGATGATTTTTACTTTAAATGATGAGACATTTTGATGAGACGATTCTATGAATTTATTTACTCCAATTTTTTCCTGATATGTAACCCATACTATCGACAACTTCATTCTTATTGTCATGTATAATCTTAATCTATAAAACAATTTTCGTAGGAACAAATGATGAATCTCCTCATGTTCTTACCAATTTGGGATGGTAAAATGCCCCAACCAGCTATTCACAAGCCGATACCTTTGTGGACTGGTAAACAGCTATTTACGCTGATTATTCCTGGTAACGTCAATCTTATCAAAACCCATGCTACTCATCCCGACGATGAAGATGATGGACCTTACAAGTGGATTTCACCCGGTGATACCAAAGTTATGGTCGAGCATGGTGAGCTAATCATGGGGATCTTGTGTAAGAAGACTCTCGGAACTTCTGAAGGCTCTTTGCTGCACATTTGTTTCACCGAATTGGGACATGAAGTTGCTGGACAATTTTATGGAAACATTCAAACTGTAGTTAACAACTGGCTTCTGTATGAAGGTTAGCTACAGCTACAACCCGTGTTTTTAGAACTTCGTTAATTGCATGAAAGTTAAATTACAAAAAAAGCGAGTCCCAGGATCATATTTTTCGCTATTTTAATTCAGCCTTAAGGAAATTTTTTTGATATGACGATTACAGTTTAACCACTTTTGATAACAGGTCATTCCATTGGTATTGGAGATACTATTGCCGATCCTCAGACATACTTGGAAATTCAAAGAACTATAAAAAAGGCCAAAGAAGATGTCATAGAAGTTATACAAAAAGCTCACAACATGGAATTGGAACCAACGCCTGGAAACACTCTTAGACAAACCTTTGAAAATCAAGTCAACAGAATCCTCAACGATGCTCGAGACAAGACTGGTGGCTCTGCTAAGAAATCATTGACTGAGTACAATAACCTTAAGGCTATGGTGGTGGCGGGTTCCAAAGGGTCCAACATTAATATTTCACAGGTTTGTTGTTGTCCTAAAGAAGCTGTTACTACACTGTCGTTTAAAGATGTAGATTTTAGAAGTGAATATCTGCTTTATAGGTCATTGCTTGTGTCGGGCAACAAAATGTGGAAGGTAAACGAATCCCGTTTGGCTTCAGAAAACGAACTTTGCCTCACTTCATTAAAGATGATTATGGACCGGAGTCTCGAGGATTCGTTGAAAATTCGTACCTGGCTGGTCTCACACCTTCTGAATTTTATTTCCACGCCATGGGAGGTCGTGAAGGGTTGATCGATACTGCTGTGAAAACAGCTGAAACTGGTTACATTCAGCGACGTTTGATTAAGGCTATGGAGTCCGTCATGGTTCATTACGATGGAACGGTGAGAAACTCTGTTGGTCAACTTATCCAGTTAAGATATGGCGAAGACGGTCTATCAGGAGAAAACGTGGAGCATCAAACCCTCCCAACAATCAAACTGTCCAATAGAGCATTCGAAAATAAGTTCAAATTCGATTCTACCAATGAGCGCTACCTGCGGAAATTATTTAATGAAGAAATCATGAGAGAAATCATCGGATCCGGAGACGTAATATCTGCAGTCGAAAAAGAGTGGGATAGACTGCAAGAAGACAGGGACGCTATGCGTCAGATTTTTCCAACCGGTGAAAACAAGGTTGTGCTGCCCTGTAACCTTAAGCGTATGATATGGAATGTCCAGAAGATTTTTCATATTGATAAACGAGCTCCAGTTGATCTTAATCCTATCCGAGTAATTGATGGAGTGGAAGCTTTACTTAAAAAATGTATCATTGTGGCTGGCGATGATAAGCTATCAACACAAGCAAATGATAACGCAACTTTACTTTTCCGTTGTATGGTGCGGTCTACACTATGCACAAGAAAAGTTTCTGAAGAATTCAGATTATCTACTGAGGCCTTCGAATGGTTGATTGGAGAAATCGAGACAAGATTTCAACAGGCTCAAGCGTCACCGGGAGAGATGGTGGGAGCTTTGGCGGCTCAGTCTCTTGGAGAACCGGCTACTCAAATGACGTTGAATACTTTCCATTTTGCTGGTGTGTCTTCCAAGAACGTAACTTTGGGTGTCCCCCGACTTAAGGTATATTTGATGTTTGATCTCGATCTCAGTTTTGCATCTTGTCGTCTGCAGGTACCCAAGTAAGTTAATATTTCACTATTCAATTACAGGAAATCATCAACATCAGTAAGAAACCAAAGGCTCCTTCTTTGACTGTATTTTTGACTGGAACGGCAGCTCGAGACGCTGAAAAAGCAAAGAATGTCCTTTGCAGGCTAGAACACACTACGCTTAGAAAAGTTACAGCTAATACAGCTATTTATTACGACCCGGAACCTCAGCATACTGTAATTGCAGAAGATCAAGAATTCGTAAATGTTTATTATGAAATGCCTGACTTTGATCCTACCCGTATCTCCCCTTGGTTATTACGTATTGAGTTGGACCGAAAGAGAATGACTGGTTAGTAACCTTCTTTTTGATATCATTGAAGTGTGAAACCAGAACATGTATGGTAACAAATTTGAATGGATGAATTTGACTTATTGCAGATAAAAAATTAACTATGGAACAAATCGCTGAAAAGATTAATGCAGGGTTTGGAGATGATCTCAATTGTATTTTTAATGACGACAATGCAGAAAAACTTGTACTTCGTATTCGTATTATGAACTCTGAAGATGGATCCAAGTTTGGTAATGCTGGTGGAGATGAGGAAGACTCAGCAGATAAAATGGAAGATGATATGTTCTTGCGGTGTATTGAAGCGAATATGCTGTCAGACATGACCCTTCAAGGAATTGAAGCTATTGGAAAAGTTTATATGCATCTTCCCCAGACAGACGCTAAAAAACGAATTGTTGTGACGGAGACTGGCGAGTTCAAGCCTATTGCTGAATGGCTGCTTGAAACTGACGGCACAAGTCTGATGCGGGTTTTGAGTGAAAGAGATGTTGACCCAATAAGAACTTATTCTAACGATATTTGCGAGATTTTCACCGTAAGTTGCGTACTCAGACTTGGTGCAGAATACATTGTGCGATATTGAGATTGACTAACTTTTTAAAGTAATTTTTTCTCACGGGGTGATATTTTGTCTACAGGTATTAGGAATTGAAGCTGTGCGTAAATCTGTGGAGAAAGAAATGAACGCCGTATTGCAATTCTATGGCCTTTACGTTAACTATCGTCACTTAGCCTTGCTCTGTGACGTAATGACAGCAAAAGGTCACTTGATGGCTATTACTCGTCACGGTATCAACAGACAGGACACTGGTCCACTGATGAGATGTTCATTCGAAGAAACTGTTGATGTCTTAATGGACGCTGCCTGTCACGCCGAGGTTGATCCTATGAGAGGCGTATCTGAAAATATTATTTTAGGTTGGTGCACTGAATGATAATTTTCTTTGCCAAACATTAGTTCAGTTTCAGTATATAATCGAAACCTTATTTCTAATCTTTTTTAATAGGTCAACTTCCTCGAATGGGCACAGGGTGCTTTGATCTACTGTTAGATGCTGAAAAATGTAAATTTGGAATTGAGCTTCCAACGGGACCTGGACCTGATGGTGTCCTTGGACTTGGGGGTACATTTTTTGGATCTGCATCAACTCCTAGTGCAAATAGTCCTCAAGCAACCCCATGGATGTCCGGTGCTACACCTATGTATGGCGAAGTGTGGTCACCCGGAAGTGGAATGACTCCTGGTCCGGGATTTTCGCCATCCGCTATATCTGATGCCAGCGGATTTTCTCCTGGAGGAAGATCTCCCGGGGGACCGGGTAGTCCTGGTAGTCCTGGCAGTGCTTTCTACATTCCAGGTAGTCCAGGAGGTGTATCACCCACTTACTCCCCTAGCTCTCCAAGTTACGGCCTTATTTCGTCTCCTGGGATGAGTCCTTCAAGCCCAACTTACTCACCACATACTTACTCCCCAACAAGTCCTTTGGGAGCTAAGAGTCCTAGTTATAGTCCGACGTCCCCTAGTTATTCTCCTCATCAATCGCCCACCTATTCTCCAACCAGTCCGAGCTATTCACCTACAAGTCCAAGTTATTCTCCGACCAGGTTAGAAAGCCCTATTAAAATTATGAGCGTATTTACTTCCTTTTTTACAGTTTCACAGTGTTGTTTTTTTATTCTTACAGTCCGAGTTACTCTCCTACGAGGTAAGATTTCAAAATGATTTACGATTTCGTTCAATATTAAATAAACGAGTTATTCATTTCATTACGATTCATTTAATGTGCAGTCCCAGTTATTCGCCTACAAGTCCTAGCTACTCTCCGACTAGGTAAACGATTGCTCTCAATTTCTAATTTGCATCTCCAATTTTTCCCTTTCATTTGTTAATGTTTCGATTCGTTAATTTGTTTAGCCCAAGTTACTCACCAACAAGCCCAAGCTACTCGCCGACGAGGTAACAAATTGTTTGTAAGCTAATATCATGAAAAACGTAAATAATATATTTAATTTGTGAATGTGTATGTTTATTCCCTACTTCATAGCCCGAGCTACTCTCCAACAAGGTGAGAATAGTATTATTACGTTTCATTCCTCCAGTCACAATTTTTTTCAAAGTGCTCTCTAAAGTTTACTCTTTTTTTAATTTGCAGTCCCAGTTATTCACCAACAAGGTAATTTAGATTTTATTTAATTTAAATTAATTTTTGGCACCCAGTTAATGATTTGCTAATTTGTTTATTTTTCTTAACAGTCCAAGCTATTCACCAACGAGGTATGTAATATGACGAGCAACTAAACACGTAAACATTATTTTAAAACTATTTTAAGGACATTTAACTTAACTTATTGATTTTGTGTAACCAACATCTAACAGTCCAAGCTACTCTCCGACGAGGTAAGAAAGATATCACTGTTTATTATCAAAATCCTTCATTTTTGCTGAATAATTAGAATAACCTCTAACCATCTAATTATTTTATTTTGTTTCTAGTCCTAGCTACTCTCCAACCAGGTAATACAATTGTACTATTTATCTTTAAAGGTGCCATGAGTTTTCGTGGTATTTCATTTGTGTTTTGTTTTTGTTTCAGTCCAAGTTATTCTCCAACCAGGTAAATTACTATCATTGGAAATCTATATGGTACACGCACTCGCAGTCTGTAATAGCATTTAATAAAAAACTATCCTTTTTTTCAGTCCAAGCTACTCTCCTTCAAGTCCGAGTTATTCGCCAACCAGGTAAATAAATTATCTGCTTTCTTTAATACACTACTTTCAAGTAAATCTATGCGATCAAATAATCAGTTAACCAGTTAATTAATTGAATGTATTTTAATATTTACTTTCAGTCCGAGCTATTCACCCACGAGGTAAAATATTGGAAAAATGTATGTTTTATAGAATAAAGACGAATTTTAATCTCATGTGTTTTTTAAATTCATCATCATCATCAGCCCGAGCTACTCTCCAACGAGGTGGGTACTTTGTATTTATTTATGACTGATCAAAATTATTGTAAATAATTTATTAATTTACAAAACTGAACTCCTCGTTTGTTTTTTTGTAGCCCTAGCTATTCTCCTACTAGGTAAGCATTCTTCTAGACCTTGAGTTTAACTCTATTTACCAGTAAAAAGAAGATAGTTTAATTTTGCTATTTATGTTTTAGCCCGAGCTACTCTCCTTCTTCTCCGAGCTACAGCCCTTCATCTCCAAACTACAGGTACGGGATTGCGATATCTTCACTTTTTAACTGAAAGTTTTATTTAATTTGGTCTAATATGGATTTTTTTTAAATATTGCAGCCCGTCCAGGTATGATTAGTAATGGTGTTACATATTTTAATATCTTTTCATAATTTATTAAATGTACTTTTCATTTCTTTTTTGGACTGCAGTCCGACGTATTCACCAACGAGGTAAAATAAAAGCATTTAATTACTTGTTACCGCACCTTTAACTCTTGTGAACTCTGAACTTAATCATGTGTGCGTAATTTTTATAATTTTAGCCCAAATTACTCTCCAAGTTCTCCAAACTATAGGTAAGTTTTGTCGGCTTTCTTAAATTATCAATCCAATAACTTCATCAGTTGTAATGTATATTATCTAATTTAGTGATGTTTTTATTTGCAGTCCATCAAGGTATGCCTTACGGTCACATTTTCCTTCTTAATAGTTCCAATATAAGAGTAAGTAATTAAGACAGCATTTTTATGTTGTTAGTCCAAACTACAGTCCTACATCTCCGACATACTCGCCGAGGTACAGCCCGAGGTAAATATTGATGTTTTGAGTTAGCGTTCAATAAATAGATGTATATTTGGTGCGTAGGAACAATTAATAATCCTTTACTTTATTTTCAGCTCTCCTTCGTACAGGTAATTAGTAATCCGTATTTTCCAGCTTAGTAAATGGAATATAAAATTACATTAGTTAAGTAAACGGGAATGAATGTAACAGTCCATCGAGCCCGAAGTACAGCCCGCAGTCTCCAATGTCGTACTCTCCCACGAGTCCAAACTATAGGTAAGCTAAGCTCTAAAATCTCCTAAACGTCAACAAATTTGTCATATTAAAATAGAATGTTTGAATTATTATAGTCCTGCAAGCCCAACTTACTCTCCGAGCTCTCCCACATACTCTCCACCGGAGGATGATGATAAGAAAAAGAAGAAAAAGAAAAAGTAGACTGTCATTCTAATGTTGTTATAATGAGTTCTGTGTTCCACTTAACAAAATTTTTGTGTTTTGAATTTATTTATTGAAAAATACTATTAAATCATTGACTTATGAAAAAAAATACAGATTAAATTTATTAACGTGGTTATTTTAATCAGTTTAAATAGGTGAATATTAGTATTTCAACTTCATTCGTTAATTAATAATTATGGATGTATTATTTTGGTCTGGCTCTTGCTATATTTTACACAAGTTTCGTGTTTGGAATTAACTTATAGAAAATACTGGTAACGACAAATGAACTTTTGTGAGAATGGTTGTTTTAATCAATATAAAAAAAATGTAGTATGTTAGCCTCAATTCTTTCGTACATCAATAAAAAATAAATAAAAACTATCGGTTCATTGCTCATTACATTAAGAGTTTACATATTTATAAAACATATCAACTAAAAATCGAAAACTATAAAACGGCACAATCAGGTATTTTGCTTTCCTATTGATCCCCGATCCTAACCACTAACCTCTAATTATTCCTAAAGTAAGAAAAATTCTTGCTGATTTTAGTGCAAGAACACATGGTGACATGGTTTTATTGATGGCGTTTGTAGTACTTTCAATATGCACCAAAGAAAATTTTCTTTCTTTGAAAAATGTGGTTTTTGGTAAGGAAAACACTTCTTTTAACAAAAAGTTTAATTTTCTACATGCGAAAGACATGTATCGGACGGGATACTTTGTCTATGATATCTGACAAAAGCTAGAGCTAGCTGAGCATGCAACAAGCTAACTCAGAGCTAAGTTGAGTTGAGTATTGAGCTTAGAATAGCTGGAGAAGTTTCAGAAAAGTTGGATGCTGGAGTTCGGTTCGGAAGCGAACAACGCCAGGGAAATATCGAGCAAGTTTGGCTTAGCGTTTGTGTCCACCGTATCGTTCGTATCACAGAACCCAACCAGTAGGCAGAGTTCTAACCAAAAAGTTCCCAGTTACACTCTATCTTCGGCAAGTGATGGGTCATTGCTTGTTGATTATTCGTAAATAACTACCTTACCTACCCTTACGAAAATAAAGGCAAATAAAAATAACGCGAAGTACTTTATTTCAGTTCTTCAGATTTCGCAAAGCTTGTACAAAAAACTGTCAGTTTCGTGCTAAAAATGCATCTGCATTTTCCCTCATTTGGTTTGAGCATAGTTATATTTTAAGATTTACCTAAAACAAAACCAGATAAGCCTATTAACCCCCTTCTGCCTGTTTGGGCGACCCCATAGAATTTTATTACCATCATCATCGCCGTATTTACTAAAGAAGTCTGGCAAAGCAATCGTCTACAATTTCCCTGCCATTTGCATGGTTTACCTGTAATTTCTCATGTTTACTTTTACTAGGAAAGAAACGTTTGGGGGAAAAAAGTGACGAAGGACATGGAAGGAAATAATGATTTACGCACTGAAGAAAGAAACCTATCGCAAGGTTATATCAAGATTCAATGATAAGACTGTCCCTGTTATAGTGGTTTGTTTGAGATCGTGTCTACAAAAAGAAGTTTGCATCCAGTATCCGGTGAGAAAGCAACAACTAGCTCAAGCTTAAGCTCCTCAAATATAGACATTTTTACCGTTCAAACTCCCTGATGTAAACTTCCCCTCGTCTCCTATGTTACAGGCTGTAAGTCTCATTATATTAGCCTGTATATGTTGTACAAAAAGGTGTACGTTCTGGAAAGTATTTCCAGGTTGCTTCTGTTTATTAAAGTTTTAAGCTTGCTAAGCAGAAGCACGGCATTCCATTCAACTAAGTAAATGAATCAATCATATTAATGTTATTTCATGGCGAATGGCAAAAAATGAGATTGGTCTCAGAGGTACAAGAATTGCGTTGAACGCGAAACTTTTCCAACAAACTATTCGTCATAGTCATAAGGGAATTTGTGCTAACCCTTGAAGGACGAGACCCTTTAAGACGCAGGTAGGATTTAAAAGAGAAAAACAAAGATTTTTAAAGTGAAAGTCTTCTTTTTGATACGCTTCATGACTGCAGGCTCAAAATGCTTTGGTGGAATATAGTTTTAAAGCTTTCATCTTCATGCTAAAAATCCAATCGAGCAAAAAGTAAAGCAAATCTGTTAAATAGTCAAGCCAAGGATTTGTGAAATGTTGATCCATTTGCTACTTCAACGGTTTCACAGGATTTTATCGTATCAAATCTTTTGACTCATTCCTTCCTTTTTAAATCCTTCCTGCAAGCAAAGCAGAGTCGATAACGTTAAAAGTTTAAACATAAGATTGCTAAGTTTGAAGCATTGAAAATCTTTAAACGACACTGCTATTCTGGAATACTGAACTGAACTGAACAATTGATCACTTATGTAAATGGATTGGCAAGCCTGAATCTATCAGACGCGTCAAGTTTTGTTGTTCTAATGATCAATTCTATCCTTATCCTAACCAGTTATCAGAATCCCTAAGCCGTTCGGTACTTGTGGTTGTCGTAAAAAAGTATCATCAATCCTTGTCGTAACAATACAGTAATAAAGCTGGACCTTAAAGCAATCCTCTTTCCATCTGCTCGTAAAAAATTCTAACATCAGCAACATCTTATCTCACCAAAGCTTTACAGCTTTAAGCAAGGCTTTCAAATACCTACCTACTTGCAAAGTTAAGAATACTTCATCGTAATTGAATACACTTTTATGTCGAGGAATGATATTTAAAATTCTAACCTATTTAAAGGCTATATTGCATTGCTAAAAGCAGTATATTACAAAGTTAGGTGAAAGTAGGTGCTGGGGAAACAAGAAACTTGTATAGACATTACAGAGGTGCATTTACCGTAGGATTTCATCAAAAGCCGCATCAATTTATACAATGTATATTCATAGATATTAGCTGTAGCTAGCTTTAGAGCTTAAAGTATGGTTGTGGCATTTAGGAAGAGGACTTTGATTGATTTATTAGCTGAAATTAAACTATGTTCAATAAAGCCTTGTATCTAACTAAAATATGTATTGCTCCCACTTAATCTAAATCTGTGGCTCCCATATACACAGTTGCTTTATCATTAAAATGTGATCAATTCTCTGAAATTCATTGATTTAAAGGAGAATTACGTACTAGAATTTCTAGCCCAAGAGACAAAAGTGAAGTAGACGGATGGTTTCATTCATCAAAATGCCAAAGTTATAAGAGATTAGCTGAGGCTCTCTCGAAAGAATTTTAATCAATTCCAAGTTGATGATACCAGAGTTTTTTAAGGTTTCAGTATTGTTTCAGTTTTCGTCGTAGATGAGGCTAGCTCTGGTATTATCTTATAAAAGTTAGTTCTCTTTGAAATTAATCCTTTTGTAATATAATTAATGCGTGTTGAGAAACATCAGCATACCTTTTGATCCGTTTTACCTCGAGAGCTCACCAGGTTTACTTTATTCAACATAAAGGAATTTCTAAAAGTTCACAGACGCTTTTTTGTGACTTACAGATAACATTCAAAACACGATCTTATATGATGCAGGCGTTAACACAAAAAATGCTACCACACTGTGCTACAACGGATTAACTTTTTTGTACAAGAAATCAAAAGAGACTTAAATGAGACCATTCTTGGAGGCAGTCTTTTACAACATTATCACATACCGCAAGCCATTAACGTAAAAATACTTTAAAAACTAAAAAGGTATCTGTCGTTTTGTCATCAAGTTACCCTTCGGTTATCTGCAACATCGCCTTAAACTTCGACTGAACTTTCACCCTGCCTGATAAGCTTTCTTTGACTAGTTATCATTTCATTGAACGAACGGAAGTTTTTAACTAGACAGAATCATTAAAGCATTTCAAATAGCAGACTTTTCGAAGGTCTGCAAGTGAAAGTGAGAGGCTCGTGGAGTCCACGGTGAAAGCTTAGACTCTTATATTATTATAAGGATGAACCGTATATAGAAATAAGATCTTTCGACAATCCAAAAGGGGCAACCGTGGAACAGACCTTTACATAAAATAAACTACCTGTTGTACCAGCCACGTAGGTCTACACAGTACTGCGTTACTGCTTTCTACTTTCTATTGAAATAAGAGGAAGGAATTGCAATTTTGGGATCGATTGAGCCGTCAATTCAACCAGCATCATCATCATACTCTTCACCATCGACAACAAAAAGAAGCCTACCTTTGTACACAATTCTGCTGAGGGCTTTTACTTTTCGGCAACATTTTTCCTCGGCTTTTGGTCTAAAGTTGAAATTCGTCAACTAGCGGATATGAATTTTTAATAAAGAAGAAACCTTTTGCTGTAAACCCTACTAGAAAGTTTTACAATGCCTAATCGAAAAGGGCTTTTAGCACCTCAGAACACCTTCTTGGACACTATTGCCACTCGGTTTGATGGAACGCGTAAGTACACTTATTTTAATAATGAATCAACACTATACATTGTATATTTAAGAGCAGCATTAGCCGAAATTGGCTTAGTTAATAATATAATTGTCAACTGACTTTCTCCACTGTTCAAGGGGTGGAAAATGGTATTTATGCATCAATTATTATAGTTTGCTAGACGCACATTCCAAATTAGTTGCAAGGCATGTCCTTGGACTAAGATTTATGATTAGTTTTTTTTATTAAATATGTTAAGAAAATAGACGTTTTATAAAACCGCATATCGCAATATCATCAAAATAAATACAGCAGGATTAGACGGGGATCTGTCGACAACTTTGCTGTTATGTTATAGTCTTGCTATTTGCTATAAAGTGATGTAGCATTATTCTCCCTGTCGTCAAGTCGAGTGCTGAAGTAATATTCATGCCAATAGGGATCCATTCACACATGAGCTCATTTATTTGATTACTTAACTTTCACCGTCTTAGTCTTAATGACTCCGAAGACTATGTTGAATTACGGAAGGATGGCTTTATTAAGAACAATTTGAGTTTGTGAGCGTAGGATTTTAGTTAATTGCCACTACTCGAGTCTGCATACGCAACTGTCGCATGTAATGAATGATGAAAGCATTAAACTCCAGCCCAGTATAATTAATTGTATGGATGTTGATGGTAGTTCACAAAAGTGAAGAGTAGACACTATTTTCATCCCTTACGTCATGAACGAGGTTAAGTTAATTAAAGCTTGCTTGTAAAGTCATAGTTCATGCCTTGACAAAAGTACAGCATCATTCAGTCTGGATTTTAAATTAATCTAGCCAGATAATTTATTCATTCCAGTTTAAGCGTTGTAATGTTAGTAATTCTACAAGAATTTTTTGAAACTAAGAAAATTATGTTTCGTATTGCATGTTTTGTGAAAGGTTTATTTTAAATTGGAACAGTGACAGTTGGTTCGTTATCTACAGTGTTAATTAAGTAAATTAGGGAGTTCGATGAAAGAGGATAGTAAGTATAGGTGAGAAATTGGTCTTTGATGTGGAACGTAAAACACAATATTATGGCAAAAATGCGTTCATCCCCATTGGGACAACGTGGCAGATCCGCAGATACAAATTGGATTTTATTGAATTCTATGCTTCATGCTTTGCTAGTCACATATAATTTGACGCGCTGTCTGAAGTACTGAAACCTCCTCCAAGCAGCTATATAAGCCCAGTCAATTGATGATATAACCTACGGGTGCTGTACTATACATTTGACTGAATCATTGTTCAATCTAAAATTGCAGGGTAAACTTGCTTACTGGTTACAGTTACTGATTACTGTATCCCTTATCCGTTTCATTTTACCATTACATCGAAAGCGGCTTATTTGTTTTCTCCTCCTGTATTTTATGTGGGGGCACAGCTACTATACCGTGTTGTTTCTGCCGTTTGGTTTCTTCACAACCATAGGGGTTTAAAGATTGTTTTCTTAAAAATACGAATTTTGGAAGAATCGATGATGCTCCAGGTACCTGAAACTTCAGATTTTAGCAAAAGTAATGTTATATTTGCTTCTTTGACCCCCATTGGTACCTACACCTTCAGCTTTTACCAAAAAGTATCCGTTATTTGTTTCTTTCAAACAAAAGTAGAGGAACAATTTTTTGTCAATTGTTTACCCTATCGGGTCCATCTGACCCTCACGGGTACCTAAAACTTTGGATTTTGCCAAAAATATTCAGTTCTTTGTTACTTATGAGCAAAAGTAGAGCAACAATTTTTTGTCAATTTTTTTACCCTGTCGGGTCCATCTGACCCTCACGGGTACCTAAAACTTTGGATGTTACTTATGAGCAAAAGTAGAGCAACGATTTTTTGGAAATGTTTTACCCTGTCGGGTCCATCTGACCCTCACGGGTACCTAAAACTTTGGATGTTACTTATGAGCAAAAGTAGAGCAACGATTTTTTGGAAATGTTTTACCCTGTCGGGTCCATCTGACCCTCACGGGTACCTAAAACTTTGGATGTTGCCAAAAATATTCAGTCCTTTGTTACTTTTGTGCAAACGTAGAAGAACAATATTTTTTCTTAATTTCAGGCCAGTGGGGGTCATTTGGACCCCCACAGGTAACTGAGTGGTCCGATCGTGCTGGTTTACAAACTTAAACCTCAAAATCAGCTCTGGATTGCGTGTGCAAAATTTTGGCAGTGCGGTGTCTTTATTTCTCGAGTTATCGAGGCGCGCGACACAGACACGGACGGACTGCGTGATCATATAAGCCCAATTGACTGGGCTAAAACTGGTGAATCGATTCTGTAAGTATCCGTGTCAAGATGCAATGTTGTATGAAAATAATTTTGAGTGCTGAAAAATTCGGATGATTTCCGTTTTCTATTTCTAATAAATTTGCAAACACTAATTTACTATAAGTAGATATTTATCACTTTTATGATATTAGAGTCGAATTCTATGGCCAGACAAACGCTTTATACAGCTTTTCCAGGTAAACTATTTAAGTAAAACATAGATATGAATATCGCCTATACACCGAAGTCCAAACCCAAAATTATTACGGTAGACAAAAGGGAATGGGAAAGTTCTTGTATGCCCTTTCAGTATCTACAGCAAATATTGGGCAAAGTATCGATTGTGTTTAGATGATTAGACGTTTATGACTAAGTTATAACTTATAAGCTGCTTTGCACAATACATTAATAGAAATAAATCTAGAATTGTCATATTAGACTTTCCTGCCTTTCAACACTTAACTCTCAAATAATCTCATAACGTTCAACTAATCATGCAAGGTAAGTTTCAGTTTCAGCCATACACAGAAAGTACCTTTTAGCAGTTTTGCCTATCCTTCACTTCTTTCTAATGTGATGTGTTTGCTTTCTCCTAATTCCTTCTATCACGAACCCCTATCACTCCTCCCAGTCCGAATAATGGTAAGTACTCTATTAGCTAGCAATGAACTAGGAAACAGCAGGCTTAAACATAAAAATCCATTCAATCTCTCCTATGAAAGGGCAGGGCTTATGGTTGTCACCAATTTGGGATAAATTGGACTTTTCCCCTCATTAATCCAAAAGTCCTCTGTTGCCTTTCAGTTGTAAACGTCTCCAAGCCTCCCGACAAAGGGTCGCATGATGGTTTTAATGATCTGTGTTTTTACGAGGAAATCGACAAGGTGTGAGAGTGTGACAAGTGCATGTGATCACCCCTTTCGTAGATTGATGTCCTATTCTAATTCTGAAAAAAAAATTTCTCTCGTTGTACTATGAAATATATTGTTAGGACGCATCATGACTGTCATATAAACATAAGCAAGCGATACAATTAAGTGCAAAAGTAAGCAGTATTAATTTAAAACACAGTTAACTTAATCTCTGGATGGAACAGTGGGCGTATAAACGGGAGTATAGCATGGACATATGAGATGAATTGTCCCGAAGGAAATTAAGAAGTTTACGACACTATGGAAGATTGTTAGTCGTTTAGTTTAGGACGAACTTACAACAAGTGACTCATTTCTAGCTCGTAAATTTGCACTTCTACAGCGAATGATCTATTTTATATTCTCAAATACAGAGCATTGCATTGTATATCAGAGCAGAGTACAATACATGCTTACATTATTGCATTGACTGAAAATTAAGTAGGAGTTTTTCACAAAGTATCCACTTCTCGAGAATAGGATGCAAACTCCGTCTGTGAGAGTTTTAATTTAGGGAAAGTCTCAGCTACACTCTGACAGACAGCGTGGGATGGAATTTGTAATTAATGGAGTACAAATTTACTTCAATGGGATATCATTTATAACACGAAACGGAGACTAGGCTTGTTACAATTTACCTTTGAAACAGATTAAATAAGTCAATAGTTAACTTCTTTGCACTTAGTTTTCTCCTTGGTTGTTGGTTCCCCGTTGCTTTGTTGAAGCTTGTTTACTAACAAAAATATAATTTAATTTTAAACCAACATTTATTTAAATTGACGTACCAGGGAAATAAATCGATACAGATCACATTTATGACCTAGTTCGCTGTTGATCTGTGTTGTTAATTTGAAGTGTAATTTTGAATGCGTGCAATGGAACTTTGTATAGGCTGAGTAACAGCTAACCTTTAAAGTAAAAGGGTGGTTCTAGTTTTGGGTATGGATGGACCTATGTTGGATATAAAATGTGCCAAATGTCACTGAAAGTTCATTTAGAACATTCGCCCGAAGGAAAGCGCAAGTTTAAGGTTACCTTCACCTCCCATCAGATTACATGCATGAAACGAAAGCACGATGACGAGATCATTTTGGTCTGTAATTTAGCTTTGATTACTGTTTGATCAGGAGTACAATATTAGGGTATAGCTGAGCCAAGATGAAAGCGCAGTATCGTGCCTAAATCAGTACAATAAGTTCGATTCTATCCAAAAAAAAATAAGCCTTTTATATTGCTTTCTAGTGTCTTTTTTGCTTGCCTTTCCACCTTCTGGTAATGAGAAGTGTATTATTCCACACCGCAGCAGATGCATTATATAGGATTAAAGCTAAAGTCGTCACAGTCAACGAGGCCAAGACCTGGACCTTAGAAAAGTGGGCCACAACCACCAACTGTTGAAATGAATTGGTCTAGGTAGTTTTCTAAGAAAACCTGCCAAGTAAATACCCCCTTGTTGGTAAATTATTGCCAACGGCTCGGCTCTTTATGTATTAAGGGATTGGGTGAACGTCTGGAAAAAGATTACCTAAAACATAAAAACCTTCTTACCATTTTATTTAATCCAATCTTATCTATTGGCTACCTTCCATTGCATTGCATTGGTCAGTCATCAGAATTTGAGTCGTAGACATCTTTTCTGCTGTGGAAATATTTCCATTTCATTTGCTTTTTTTCCTGTTTGAAATACTGCCTCCTGCGACTGAGTGATTTTGGTTTTTTTTACTATCGTCAGAATATAAGAAAATAAATTGAAATTTAATTCAATAGTGAGCCACCACCAAACCACCGCACTGCAGCCGTCTTATTTCGAAAAAAACCCAATCTAGAAGTAGATACTTTAAAAAACGGACTTGATGTGTGTGTGTTTCCCTAAAAAAGCTCATCAACCATTGTTTTCACTTTCAATAAAGAAAGCCATCAGACTTACAACGACTAATGAAAAAGGGAAAAGTAGATTATATAAGGAACAACGGCGTCATCATTATTTATCAAACGATCCATACCTTGTCACCTGTCCATACCAAATAAACTACGCAAGAAGGATCAGGAAAAACAGGCTAAGAGAAATAGACAGAAAGGTTGGCCTAAGGCCTAAGGGTACCACAACCACACACGAAAAGATCGTGTTTGATGTTGCTAGCTTGTGGACACATGGATTGCCACTTATTTTCTCGCTTATTTCCTCGCTTTGCAACTTTTCCCCCTTAAACTTGCCAATGTGTTTGCTTTCAATATAAAAAAGTAAGTATATGTACCCAATCGTACGGTAAATGCGTCATCTTGAGGCAAGTAAGTCTTCAGAGGACTGACGATTGTTGATCTCTCTAATATTTAGCTTACTTACATGAAAGCTTTTCGTCCTTTCATGTACCCAAGTATAGTAATATTGTTGAGATGATTTTATAACTTGGTCAAGCATGCTTGTAGAATGTAGTTAAGGACTAACTAAAGTTATATTTTATTGGTCTGTTATGTTACCGAATTAAAATAAATTAAGTTAAGTAGTGAATTGCAAATTGCACGGAATAGTAAGGATCCTTGGTTTCATGGAGCTAGAATTAGTGGAGCGTTAGCTCAGCAGGATAATGTCTCTTTCTCGAAAAAATAAGAGCTGATGTTTCATAAGGGGTTGTTAAATTATATTTGAATACGTTTAAAACAAAGATATGACAGTATATAACGTTTTAAAAAGTGACTTTTTGGAGTTAATACGAGTTAATTTTTTATTTATATAAAAGATACATTACATTTGCAGGCAACCTACAAAATTGGAATTTGTCAGGCATAAAAAATTATGTGAATAGAGTGTAAACACAGTTTGCGCTGGGAGCTATTTCCGCCGCTGCATAGTTCCACGTTATCCATATAGAATTACAAAGAAGTAGACCTTCGTTTCGTTGATTTTTAGTAAAAAATTAAAGCAAGTAAACTTTATACAATCTACTTGTAATCGACAGTATGAATGGAAATATTCATGGGAGTTCAAACCAACACTATCCATGAATAAACTTTAAGCAACATTAGTTGGCCTTTTTGTGCTGAATTGGGTCTTTGTTCCGAGAGGAAAGCTGAAAGAATAAATATTCGATTTTATTTGAAACTACACAACCCTTATCTCTTCCTACGATAGTTGACCTTGCGTAGGATTGAATTGGATTTTATTCTGGTTGACGGTTGTTTTTTCAAAGAATAGATTTTTTTCATTGTCCATCAACGTGATTTTATATTCGGTAAATAATGTTTCACATACCCACGCTTGTTTTTGTCAATCAAAGTGATTTTCTATTCAATTTCCATAACTTGCTACTTCTCGTTGTAATGGGGTAAAAAAATTCTGAAATAATTGGTCATGCTGAACGATTTCATGACATTCATGCTTGGGCTATTGAAGATACAGCATCAGAGCCATTCAGAATCTTTTAGAACTTAATATGCTTATTTTTAATGGTCCAATGATTTCCTAAACATTTAGAATTGTCACCATTCCCTCTCCCTTTCTAAACAACGCTACGGCTACGCTCTGATTGATTACAATTAGGAAAACGTGTTCTCCAATGCTGTTTAGGCTCTAAAACCCGGCCTCAAAGACCCAGAAAAATATAAAAAGTATAGTGTCAGAAAATTGAATTTTCAGATTGAATTGTTTTACGCCTCGTCGTGTCAACTTTCTCCGAGCATCCGATGCCTAGCATCAGTAGGCTTAGTTCTGATCGGTGGCCCTGTAAGATAAAAACCAAATACAGCCGTCCATTCTAAAATACATACCATATATATCCGGAAATAATTACCCCCTGTCATTGTTCCTCTCTAAATAATTTCTCCTTTACGCTTGGCTTCCATGTTAAAAATTAAAATTTGCCCTACTCATCTTATGCTCAGCAATTTCCATTTTTCATTTTAAACAATAATTTCACAAGGTAATGAATTATTTCCCGAAATACGGTAGCTTTACTTTTGACAATTTTCGTCTGTGAGATTGGGTGCAAACGGTTTATGCAAAGTAGCTAAAGCCAAGGATAATCCAATGTTAGGTAAGAAATAACCTGCCTACCAACTTTGACTTGAAAAGGGAAAGTGAGTAGATGGTTAAAGGAGAGTTGACTTTTACTAGAGCTTGTCAGTTCTATTTTGTATTATATCTTGACTTCAAGACTTCAAGTGATCTTTTTTATCCAACCCAGTTCAAGCCTTTGTTGCTTCAAACGTTTCTCTTTTGTATATGTTTTCTAAAAGGGCATTTTCCATTTTTAAATGTAGAATAGAGATACGGGAATCCTATTAAAACGGTTGAAAGGTCCAAGTCTCTATTTCTTTATGTCTCAAGTTTTATTGCCAGCTATCAAAATAGAGGTATTATATCGCTTTTGACGATGTTGTTTGTTTCTTATGAGGTTGCGCTGTATTTGGTAGAGTTACTTTTTAGGTCAATTGCATAACTCAGATATTACAATGAAAATACATAGTAAACATACTTCTTTCTTGAGCTTATTGTCACAGGGGCAGGGGCTTTCGTTCTGAGGATACGTTAATTTTATGCAGATTGTTTTGAGAAATTAAGAAGGGATATCTAAATTTTTAATATTGGTGAGTTTTGCAATTATCTGTATTAATGAATACAAAAGGATACGCAACTAAAGCTTATTAATCCCTTTAGAAATACTATCACAAAAAGGCAGAAGTCCTAGAATTGTTCGTAATTTACTGAAGCAACTCGATTATAGAATATACGTTATAAAAGCGATGCAGAAACTGTTCACCCTCAGGAAATAAGTTCTAGTCACAGGTTTAGTAGTGTGCGTTTTTTTACGGAAAAACCACATCATTTATCGAATGCCCGAATCCAACTTGAAAAGTTGCCGTCGTAATAATGATAATGAACCTCCTGAACGACTGGTAGTGAGGTAAATGTGGTCAAGCACAGAATCCCTAGCTCAACTTACTCCATCCGTATATTTCTTCCTTCACATCTATCCATATCCAATTAAGCAGACTTACTAAACTAGAAACCCATCCAGTACAAGCTAGCAGCTTATCATTCCCACGGTTTCCAGGCTATTTCACTCATACGATTAAGCTCAACTTCGACATGGATCGATGGTTGACTTCGGAGTGTTGTCTGTTTGGTCTTAAAATCTCCGTTTGCTTGCAAAACGGTTTGGTTGGTTGGTTTTATAGCAAAGTTGCAGTAGTATAAATAATATCGGCAGCAAACAAGGGCCACGTAGTAGTTAAGAAGATAGACTAGGACTAGGATATGAAAAACGATGATGGAGAGAGAGCGAGAGTAAGCAAATGTTGATTCGTCCATTCTCCAACCAGTTCAAGTGAAACTTGATTTGATCTCTAGAGTCAAGCTTATATATTTACACGCCCGTGGAGTAAGATATCATTGCATAGCGGACAGTGTTATTCCCTGTCTTTATTAAAAGGCAATCCCTTCTTGGCCTCTCAATCCAATGCAGTTTACTGGGAGAAAAGTGAATGCGTCATGGTTTGCTATATGAATTTCAGCAGAATTCTATATTACTAATCTTTATTAAAAACTTTACTTAACGATTCCAATTTCCAACCTTTGCTTTAGCTCCAGTTTCATTGAGCAGGGATGAAAAGTTTGAAGAAAACTACATAAAACGGCTTAGTAAAGGCAGGCCAATTGATACATTAGAACAGGAATTTAACGATCTGTGAGTTTTAATTCGAAGATTATTAAGAAAGCGTGGCAAAAATTAGCTTTAATTACCTGCAAAATACTGAAGGCTTGTAGCCTACGGGGACAGATTGGTGAGAGCTACTCTGCTAACTGTAGTGCAGAGAGAAAGTACTGTGAGGTTTCCTTGAGTTGGATTCAAGCCATTGCATTGCCAAACATTCTACTGAGAATCAAATATATACTTTCACCGCAAAAAAAACAAGACCTGCCTAAAGTCACCACCCGCGAGGGAGGTACTTCCTGATAGTTCGTAATCCATGTTAGCGAAGATTTCTCATATGTTACATTTCTTTTAGTCCAACTCTAAAACTGCTCTGAATCTTCGCCAAATCTTATGATTATTGTCACGAAAAACTACAAAGTCCTTAGATCAACGCTTTCCTGAATACATCGCACAAGAAGAGCTACCGTAAATCCCGGATGATAAGGCGCGTCTTATGCATTAAAAAAGACGGATTTTGAGGTCCTGCGCCTTATGCAAAGGAGCGCCATAGTTTAGGAAAATTTTATCAATTCGTCATATTAATTTAACTTTTTATATTCATCAAAATCGAAAATGTATTACCGTATTTCCCGATTTAATTCCCCTGGGGAATTTTTTTCTCAAACTCCGATTTGCCATGGGGAATTAAACCGGGGGGGGGGATTATTTCGGGGTGGGGAATTATTATTTCAATCGAATTTTTCGACTTTTTGATAATTTTAGTAGTAATTTTAATTAAAAGTTCCACCAAAAGACAGACTTTTTGAACTTTTATTGCTGAATTTGTCTTTCAAAATGAAAAAAACCAGCCGTTCCCAGTAATTCATAATTATTTATAAACTGAAATTGCGTGAATAAGAATATCCAATTAAACTAAAGAATATGAATCGTCCAGATAATAAAATTTCAGTTTAATTTTTTTAATGGCAATTGTCAAATACTATTAATTTTTTGTTTCCTCTATGTTCATTCTCTAAAGTAATTCCTTAATTGAATTACAAAAAACATTTTAAAGTTTAGTAAAGGTATAAACTTGGTCAGACAGTCAGACCTCCTGGGATAACGATAATGGTAAGAATCAAGTTCAAGTTGAATTTATTTAGATTAACGAGAGGCATAGTTAATGGGATAACAAATTTAGTGCTTTTATCATCCGGGGCGCCTTATCTTAGAAAGGGAAAAAGTTCATGAAGACCGGAAACTGCGCCTTATCATCCGGGATTTACGGTAATCTAATAGAGCTAGAAAAGGAACGAGAAAGCAGAAAAGTATGCAATTCAATACTATGCTAGGCAGCGCAAATTTAGATTTAGGTTGGTATTTCTTTTGCTTTTATGGTGTGCTCAACCAAGCAGGATCATCTATCAACAGTTTGTGGATTTAATGACTATGTCTGGTTAGTATCGATATAGCACGCTGGTAATAGAGATAACTATTTTATTTCGTGGGTCTAAGCCAATAAAAAAGACGGTTGGAGTTGGGCCTGGGCGACAAAATCTGGTATGGGGACAGAGACTTTCTCCCTCTTCAGGCTAGAAGTAATCTGATTTACTACTGTGAATGCAATGCGTTGCATTAGGTTGTCATATTATTACAGAAGGCAAAACTTTTGACTGCATGAAATATTCTGAAAATCCTACGTACGTGTCAATACGAGGGAGCAATTGACTATCGTAGTGTAACCTTTGAAGTACATATTTAGCTGTCATATACGGCCGTTTGAAATACAATACCCCCCCACCCACTTGAGCTTAGTATACTTTTATAAAAGTACTTGGATAGAGGAATTTATATTGCTGAGAAATATATGCATTGTAAAGATGTGAGAACTGAGAAGAGGCTTTTAATAATATACAGAAGTATACAGAAACATTGATGACATGACAAGGTGTGGCTTTTATTCGTTGGGAACATAGTAAAACTCTTATTTAGGTGTCTAAATTCATAGTTGCAACTTACAAGTGAAGTCCATACTGGTCTTTTTTTGAGGAGTGTCAATCTTAAATTATTGATGTCACTTCTGTTGTAAAATGTTGTAAAGAAAGAACTTATTTCACTAAAAGCTGTATTCTTCTTCTTGACTTGAGAAATGTCTTATTTTTTGCAAAACTGTATACATTTTTTCAGTCTGATTTTTGAGAATAAACTTATTTTAAAATAGCGTTCATTGAGTCATTATTTAAAGTCCAAGTTTTTCGAAACAGTTAAATTATTCTACAATAAAGAAACTATTCCGTTTTTACGGCATGCACTTTAATATAATAGAATAGCACAATGGTAAACTGAGTGAGACATTTGCCTTTGCCAAGTTATTGAATTTATGGTGAAAAGAATCATTCTAGCGTTAGACGAATAATACAAGTTAAAGGGAGTAATATGGTGTCTTTTTGTACCCTACTTGAATCAATCAATCGGACTTTTATCAATTTCAACTAGAGCATTTATGAAAGCTGAATGGTAGCGTTGAATACTGTATTTTATGCTTGACTTTTCAACTTCAATTCAATTTGAAGCGACATATTTTTGTATTTTTTTCTTGTACTGCCATCACACAATTTACACATTGTAAGGCACACATACATAGACAACGACAAGTTGAGGAGGCTTTTAAAATGTAATCCTTTTTTCCTTTCAACTGCTTCATAAGAAGATGAAAGGATAGAGGGATTAATTTGATGCAAATATTCACAAAAATAGTTACCTATTATTTATAATACTAGAGCTATGCTATACTTCATTACCTTCCAGGAAAGCACTTTTCAACTCACATAGAAATGCTTTTAACCAAATGCTTTCATTAGTTAATGGACTATCTTTAATATTTATATTTCTACTACAATATTAGTTGCCAATTAGTCTGACTCTGAACTAGACGTGGACACTTTGGACTGACTGTCTCTGCTATTTTTGAAAGTTTTAACCTTGGTATCATATTTATTCCTGTGCGTAAATGTTCTATCATATGTTCAATGAGAATACATTTATTTATTCATGAAGTAAAAACTTGTCCCAGCGTTCGTTTCGGCGTTAGTTGGGGAGATGAGAAGGAGAACGCTTACTAGTGCAAGTAAATAGCCATTTTACAACAGGTGGTGGCATAAGCAATGCAATGGTAAGTAACTTTGTGCATGAAAAAACGAGCCTGTTATTTACACTTACTGTTTACAACTCTGTCTTACGGAAGATCGCGCGATATGATCATAACATGTCGCACAAAGAGATATGTGACACAAACACCAGTGTCAATATGAAGTTTGGAAACACATCATCTTGCTTACATGCTTTCTATCTAACCCTTAGCTGCTTTATAACCATCAACCATGGCAAGCAGTTCTCCCTGTCTTGAAGTTAATAAGAAAATAGTAAGCAATTCACGCTGGTGGCCCGTTGCTTAAGCTCCCTGAGGAATATTCTACCAAGGTTTAGTTTACGTTGAAGTTATATACTTCACTACATTATCAAGCCAAGGATCTAAGGAATCATTATTTTTGCTAGTGTCTAGGATAGTCTAGAAGATGAATTAAGTCTCTGGCTCTCCAGACAACTGCTTTCTGCGTTATTTTATAGAAAATTTTATTAAAGTTAGTATTAGCTACGGGCGGAAGTTGAACACGGACACTAATAATTACTTCGTGTGAATACCGTTTTATGAAAGATGGAATCATAATTTCAAGATGATTTTGTCAGAATTATAGGATAAAAAAATCTTCAATAAAATAATATTTTCATTGTGATGTGATAGTCCTTTCCTTGTAGAGATACTGGAGGAGGAAGGTAAAAATAAATAAAGTATTTCATCAGTTAAAACTCTAAATTAGACTGCCTCAATCTTATTACTTATATTTACTTGGAGAAAGTTTGTTGAAGGGGCTATGACTGGAGGGCAGTATTTTGGGCTTAGAAACCAACATATTATGCTTAGAAATAGTTAAGTTTAGAAAGTTACAGGGCAGGGGATTGAAACTTGAGAATATATTTTTCTACTCCACAATTTATATTTCTTTCTTTTTTTGGTCTTTATTCCATGCAAAGCCGAAGTATTCTTTTGTGAGGCTAAAAGAGGAATATGCTACGTGTAATCTACCTACCTGCTGCCTAGCTTGTTTCCTACTTAAAGTAGAGTAGGTAGTAATCCTTGTGGAGTCTTATCATCTTTGAAGGATGTTTCTCAGGCAAGATTTTATATACTGTGAGTCTGTTCCACAGACATTTCCTTGCAACTTTTTATTGCTCTGCTTATGTTGGCTGTACTACATTTAAAATATACTATTGTATAATAAGCTTTGCATACATCCCTGCTTCTATTAGTACTAGTACTAATCTAATACTGTGCTTTGCTCCGAGTTTTTAGAATTCAAATTTGAGCTTTCTTCGTTCAAAAATATAAGCTGTATATCTGTTAGATTAACAACAACTTATTTGTGATTATTGTCGAAGTTGAGTTTATGACGGGCTCCGATGGGGATGAAATTGTTCTGAATAATGTGTTGTTTAGTTTAGTGTTCTTCTCAACCTTGTTTGACGTCAGTAAACTGAAGTAAAATACAAATAAGTTACATTTTGTGATAACAAATATTTTTCTTTCGCAAAAGTTCATTTTACTCTCTTGTTTTGCACTCACTATTTTAGAATATGGTAAAAGTCTGACAATTTTACTTTTAAAGTACACAAACCTTTAATAAAAAGCTTAGAGCTGTCCACCAACATTCTGACAAGTCTTGCTTTGCTGTACAGTACTGCCAGCGATGCAGCAGTTTATTATTTTTGGCATTTGAATACTTTACAGAAGTTTCTTTTTGTTTATTTCATATTTGGTACTGTGGTCTGTTGCTGTAATGATTTCTTTAACGTAAACAACTACTGCGTGTACATGGGCAATGACCATATTCGTCATTTAATTTAGATTACAGCATTGTGCTCCAGACCAGATTGCAATTTTCCGGTTTGTAGGGGGAAAGCATATGCTCAGGATGTGCATGTAATGTGTGAGATGAAATAGCATATTCTTCTGTACAAATAATAAGAAACTACGTTTTTGTTGACTTGGATGGAATCAGGATTCCAATACAAATCGTCAGCCTGATCGTAATCGGATGTCTATATTGAAGATCAAATTGATATATGCCTGGTTATTGTTCTTTTTATTTTGATCTGCATTTTTCGCTCTGATCTCATTTTGTTCAAAGTAGTTCAAAGTAGTTCAAACAATACGAGCGTAACTGAGGATAACAAATACAGAAAAAATGACCCACAGTTCTATTCTTCTTTTCATGTGTTCAATCATTCACGAATGTTATGCACGAAGAAAATATTTTTACCCATCGGATCAAATTTGATTTGTCTTCCCCCAAAACTTCTTAAACAATTTTGCTTTAAAGCTTTGATTGATTGTAAGCGAATAAATTTGATATTTGTAAAAGTTATAGGATGTCAATAAGGGGAAGGTAATTTTAGGTAGGCATTAAGTACTACTACTTTGCTTCTGGGTGATATACTAAATGCATCCAATCAAGTAGTTGCTTCCAATCTTAGTCTTTGAAATGTACAGAAGCGGTTGGGAGACAACAATGGTTAAAATTCCTTGAAATCGAAACCAAAATTAATCAATGACATTTTCTCTTTTAGACTAACTGTGTTGTGGTCATTTGTTGAATGTTGTCGAATGATTATACTCTTTGAGTTCAATACTACAAAGTGCTGATAAAACTTTATGATCTGAAAAAGTGCTAAGCTATATGAGGGTTATTATTATCCCTGTAGTGACAGGAATATATTATGTACTTAAATGCAGGCAGGGGAGGGAAATCCATTTCCATTTGTAGTGGTTTATAGTAAAGTTTACTACTTTCCCTTTAACTATGAGTTAATAAATTGCTATATTATCGTTTATATTGTGAGCTAAGTGCCACAGCAGTAATTTCCGTTGGCTTCAAGGATACTAAAATTACTGCAGTTGTACTTGCTTTTAGAGACAAACAGGTAGAAATGGGGGAAGAATACTGTACAGGATTGTATATGCGTTTGATTTTAGGCTTATTTGCCACTTCTTCAGTTAAAGATCTAAATCTAAATCTAAAAATCAAGTTGTTGAGTTGATTAATCTTAGAGTTTAAGACTTGAAAATGTATAATTCTGTGGATTTTTTGTACATATTAAACTGATGCAAAAAGCAATTTCAAATTTCATTACAGGCACATTTTCCCAGCGTAAAGTTCTCAATATGAAAATATTGTCAACATTTGCATTTGGAGATTTGGACTGACATTGGCAGTTTTATTATTAAAACTTTATGAAGAGACCGTAAAAACGACAAACTTTGTTTCTTATTTTATTCACACATGTACGAATTCACGAGTTTTTAATAAAACTCTTGATTTTTGGTATAGATACATTTTCATATGTTATAAAAGTATGCACTGTCACTGTGATTGCATAGAACGCTTTAGTAAATCTTTTCTATAAATCCATAGTCATATATTTCTGCAGTATAGTTCCTTGCACAAATTACTCGTCTAAAAATACTATGATATATGAAATATAAGCTCCTAAGTATGTACACAAAACTAACATTATTTTGTATTTAAAGATTATAATAACTGACAGTCTAGACTATATTAAGTCTTAAATATTTTAAACTACTTTTCAGGGTTTTCAGTAAACTGAAAATCCAGGCAAGGAGGCTTTTATACATATTAACTATAATTTTAACACACAAAAAACTCGCTAACTAATTCCGCCCTTGTGTAAATAAAATGTTCTTAATAGCCTTTTCATAGGCTGGTACAGAGAAGGCGTAGATAACAGGATTAATACAACTATTGAAATATCTTATCCAACCAAATGCCATAAAAACATCACCAGGGATCAGTTTAGGATGAAGAACTTTCACCAATTTCATTGTGAAGAAGGGGAAGTAAGAAATCAAGAGGATTGCTACGGGCAAGGCCAATTTTTTTGCTAAATTGATCTGCTTCTGACTATAGTTAGCCTTTTCTCTTGTTTCGTATTCAGAGATAAATTCTAATTTTTCTTTCGGTGAATGGGGTTCACTCTTTCTTGTAAACTGGTCTCCGTCTTTCTTGATCTCAGAATGGTCGTAATTAGTAATATCTACACAAGTAGAGTTACTCCCTAATTCAGTCTGGTTGATGAAAGAATCCCTAAAGAACATGGTTCTTCGTTGCTGCTTATCCGAAATCTTTTGCAAATGGGTCACAGCGATGGCGTAAATGCTCCAGTATAATATGATCATGAGGCTCATTGGAATATAAAGGGTTCCTACCACAACAACAAGAACATGTCCTAGTTGCTGATTCCCTCGGCAAGTACACCGGTCATCATTCACATACGGCTGCGGCCAAATGAACAGGGAGCTTAGGGTTAGAAATCCCGAAAAACTCCAAATAAAAGCCATAATCCCTTGGAGTCTTGGTGAGCTGAGGAGTTGCAAATGATTGATTGGAAATCTGACCCCAATATAACGTTCAACACACACCCCAAGGGTTGATAGGATTGAGGTAGCACAGAGCCAGACGTGGGTGATTGTCCACAAAAGGCACATATCTGGCCCAAAGTACCATCTGTCCGTAACGCTCGTCACGGCGAGGAAGGGCATACACAGGAGACCAACTAGGAAGTCAGCTAGAGCCAAGTTGGCTATGAAGTAATGGATTGGTGCCCTGAGGTAACGGCTCCGAGTGACGAAGGCGTAAAGAACTAAGAAGTTCCCAAGGATTGTAAAAAGTAGAATCGGACTAAATATAAGAGCTTTCAGAGTCCGGTCCCAGCTCCATTCCCAGGGGATCAGTGGTAATGGGTTGATGTTGTTGTTAGTTGCGTTTTCATACAGCATCTCAGGCGTTGTTAGTAGAATGGATGCTGATGTTGAGTTTTCCGACATTTCGGTACCCGTTATTTTGGACGTCTTGTAAAATAAGACATTGGAAATTTTAGTAAAAAATAGTAGGAATTACATGTGCTGCAGTTTCTTTTGTGGCTCTATTCTCTAGAAAAGAATATTCACAAACCTGATTTGAGGTCAAAATGCTTTGGTTTGCTCACCACGATCCAGTTTATTTGTAAGGGTAACTTTTACTGTGAACTGTAAAGTGAAGCACATTTTCCGTTTACTTGTGTTATAATCTCTGCACTTAAAAAGAATGACCATGAAATCCTATGCTATGGTAGTTGTGTATTAATTATGAACGTCAGTATTTAGTAAAGCAGTTATGTGTTGAGCATTGCTATTTTTATTTTGCTCCTTTTCCATGTGACGGGAAATTGTTATCTTTAAGAGCAAATAATAAATATTACTAATGGTTAGGTATAGCTAGGTTAGGAAGGTTAGGATACGGGGTGGATTATGTTTTATGCAGACAATACTTTATATTTTATGCTTGTTTTATGCAGCTTAATTCATACAACAGCTAAAACGAATCAGTATTTGGGTAAGTGGGCTTATTTTCATAGTATTCCTCATCACCGTTTTTTTCTTCAAATTAGTTCAAAGTATTTTATCAACAAAATATAGACAGAAATATGGAGAAAAGCATGTTAGGATTAGGATTAATTGTGAAATATTGAGGTTGATGATGTACTTCTGGTTAGGCTCAGCTTTTTAAATCTTTTCTGAATCCTTTGTCTGTCCTGCCCTAAATGACAATCCTTTGCCCTGAACGACATTGCGGTTTTAAAGAAATTCATTTCCAAACTTTTAGCAGGAATTTTTATACCACGTATCCATTTATATTTTACTTTGCATGCAATTTAAGACATGAAACGAGTTGTATGTTAGCTTGAAACTCATGAAACTACGAAGTAGCAAAGCTATTAAGCGATTTATCAGGACTTAATGCAGCAAATAAATGGTAGAAATACAGGCAACATAAATACAGTATACTTCCTATTTAAAATATTTACAATGTAAATAGGAAGGAAAATATTATTATATTAATGCCTTACTCTTTAAAAAAGTATTGGTTAAGGTCTTTTCTTGTTAACTGGAACTGAAACATAGTTTATGGTGTGTAGACAGCGTACATAAATTTAGATAAAAAGTGTAACCGTTCCTCATCACCGTTTTTATCGTGCACAGTTATTGGCATTTTGGTTTCTGAATGTTTGTTTTACAGGAGAAGGTTGTCTTTTGTATGTTATTCTTGAGTTTAAAATATGGCACGAAGTCAAGTTCAGGACAGATCTGTACGCTTTCACGGCGGAGGTTCTACAATTCATATGCAACCTTTTCCTACATTTTCATAGACAAGGCAAGGTC